>CAEGAF010136011.1:0-60852 GCA_903067075.1 Micropoecilia bifurca | reverse complement strand
CTATATATATAGGTATACATATCTCTATATGTCTATATATATGTATATATATATATATATTTTTTTTTAAAGCAACAACATGCAAGATTTATAACAGTATAATTTACTTAAAAGTTGTATGATTGTTTTTATTCTACTGGTTTGTCATTGAGCCGTTGCAATATTTCCAAAAACGTTATTTACAACATGAGCAATTTTTAAGCTATGATGTAACATACATTCTTATTTGTAAACATTTGTCACAAATTATTTTGTATAGTAAAATCAATCTTGAAAAAAATATTTGTGTCTCTGATTTTACATGTCATTTACCTACAGCTTCTCCTTAGCAAATGAGAATATCATTGAAAAGAAGAAAAATACTTCCGTATTTTAATTCAAACAGCAACATTCATTCATAACATTGATTAATTACAAGAAATAATAGATTTCAAGTGTTTATGTTTGTTCATTCTGATGGTGACTTACAGTTAATGAAATCCTAAAATTCACTTTCTCAGAAAATAAAGATATTTATAAGACTGATAATTTCATTTTAATAGGCTTTTCAGTAGGAATACTGTGTTATAACCAACATAACAATGGGAGAGACTTCTGATTTGGTAGTTTTCCACAGATAGGCCAATGACATCCTCCACAAGTTGGGTAAAACATCATTCCTAATGGAGCTGGCTGTTTACAGTGCTGTACTCAAGCATATTAATAGAAATTGTGTGGAAGGAAAAGGTTTGGCAGAAAAAAGGCGTATAAATAAAAAAAGAGAACCAGAGCCCAAAGTCTGTGAAGAAAATCCAGATTGAAAAAAGAGACAATGACCAAAATATCTCAGGCTTTGGTTGACCAGCAAATTCTAGATCACATCAAATACATTATCTGTATCTATGAATTTTTGTCAAGACGAAGATGAGAGAAAGACTGCTGTTAATACAACCTGGGCTGCTTAGCAGACTTAGCAAACTGTTATGCCGCAGTAATTGATGGAGTAATTCACAAAAAGAACTCCTTGACCTTGGTCGACATTTTCATATTAAAAATTGCCCCTTTAACTTTATGCAATCTAATTATCTGAGTAACTGAACGTGGGTTTAATTGGTTTGAAACCATAATAAACTACACTGAATTAAATAAAAACGGTAATCATTTTTCAAATACAAACAAGTTTTATGTTTAAATTCGAATTTCCCAATTTATCGAGATAAACTTATAGTTTATCTTCAGTAGGAACTATTCTTATTTTGTAGACGCAAGTCTTGAATTTCAACGGTAGATGGCGCTAACAACTCGTTCGTGTTAAATTGTAACTGACAAAACGGCACTCAATTACTATTTCAGTAGCTTGTGGCTATTTATTTATTAATCTATCTATTTATATATTGTTTATGTATTTATGATTCGTATAAACTTAGAAATTACAAGATGTAAGTATATAACATGGTGCATAACTGTCGTCACACGATATTGTAATTTTTGTTTTACTGACGCTTTTAAATCCTACATTAAAATCAAAATTGTATTAAGTATTTAATATGCTAATTATAAACAACGGACAATAACAATATTAATAAGAAACAAGCAGGTTTTGTGAACATGAGGCGATGTGTTTGATTTGAAGGTTAGTTGATTAGCCGAGCGACTCCGTAACTGGCCGAGAATTGCCGAATCATCTGTCCTGCCCGGACTGCTGAAAGCGGCCGCAACGCCATGTTGGCGAAGTCTCCCATCTCTGTGAGAAAAAAAATGATAGAAAACATAATTGCCGAGAAGAAAAGGTAAATCGCCGAGGGAGGAAGAAGACCGCGGCGACCGTTTCATTTTTAAGAAACGAACCGAGCCGGATCCGCTGCGGTTCCGGACGGACGAGGGAGGCTAAACCTCCCAACCGTCCCCATGAATAGCGCCGCTGATCCGAACAGCGACTTTCCATGAAAAAAGACGTTTGTGTTGCTATTCGAGCTTCGTTATCCCAGTTCGTTAAAGGGATTTGGGGCCTGCTTCAGGATCAGCTACGCTTGCTCTATGAATGCAAGCTAAGCTTTGTTTGCATCAGTATTTATTAGTGTATTGTTTTTGATTTTTTTTTTTCCTTTTTTTGCGATGAGTTTGCCACCGAAAGTGGTCAATAAGACCGCTGTCGCAGTTAGCGGACCTGGAAGTGGCCCCTCTTCGTCGAACCAACTGCGGGCTACCCTGACCTCCGCTCTATCGGGAGCCCAAACTGCTCCTCAGCCGGGCGCTGTACCACCGTCTTCGTATCCTTTCACATGGGTAACACAAACTGGATCATATATATATGCATCTTACTCTGTTCTCTGACAACGTCTGACAAGGGGATTTGATTATTGGAAGATTGTGGTGGTTGGATGTGGGATGATGGTTTCAGTTGGAGGCAGCTGGGAGGGGAGGGTACAATTAGCCTGCTAAGTGTGCTAATGTTAGCTAATCAAGCCGGTTGTCCTAGCTAACAAATACCAGGTTAATTTTAAGTAGTTGACGCTGTTTTGTATATTTTCTTATTTGTATCCCTAGATATGTCAATCTCCGAGCTGGAACCTCGGTTTTTATTTAATTTTTTTAATAATGCGCATAATGGGATATAGTGAAGCTCCAGCACAGGCTGCTCGCACCGGTTACCGGCTTTGTTCAATGCTCCTCATCAACTAGCAATATGTTTCAGCCGTGTTAAAGCGCCTATGCGGCCAAAGGTAAAGCAAAGGCAGACCCTGTGTTTGGCAAGTGTTCAGGTCAGAGGATGCTACATAGCCGACGGGCTCCATCCATTTGAGCGCCTTGACTGGAGTTTAATTATTTAATTATTTTTTTTAGTGTAATTGAGCTAATACCTGTTAGCACTAGGCCTGCACTTTAGGAATTGTTTTAGATATGTTAAATCCAGAGGAGCTCTTGAATGGGTCATGAAGTGGCTCTTGGAAAGCGGTCATACAAAACCTCAGGTCTACTTCTCATCACTCTGAATTGTTTAAGTGCTACCGATTGAGAACTTTAAAAAACACTCGCTGTATGTTCCTGGGTGCTATAAAATTGTCTTTCTACTGCAGTTATCTTTCAGTTAGCTCAGTGATGGCCTAATATTACCTAACCCTGCTTTTGGTTGAGTGAAGTCACCGTTATTGTGTCACCTCCTGTTTTATTCACAGCGTGGTATCAGTAGTGTTTGTGTGAGTATGAGAGGATTAGGTTTGTGTTCTTCTGCTTGCTGCTGGCAAAACCATGTGTATTTGTGATTTTGACAGCTTGTGATATCTTGACCTGATTCCTTGCCACCCACAATCACAGCCACCCAGTTTCTTGTTTCTCCAAGGGCAGTGAGTACCAGGGAATAGCCGGTGCCATGGCAAAGCCCACAGCTGCTGAGAGTTCAATATGCGATTATGTAATGTTTTGGAGTTGCTTGAAGGTTATCTGAGTGAACAAAACTGCTTTTTCTGGTGTATCTTGTCTTTGTTTTCACTTGAGGTGTTTGAAATGACTGTTAAATTTTCCTAACCTACTTTCAGTTGAACTTTAGGGTTATCAAAGCACAGCTGCTGAGTATGCTATGAATATAACTGTCTACTATGCTGACGTGGAAAAACTTTCTATTTTTTTTTTCTTATTCTATATCAGTTACCTTTTTATTTCTACAAATGTGTAGACTGTTTAACAATTTATGAATGTGGAATTTAGTAGTCAAAGAAAAACACAAATAAATACTTGGTCAACCTTTTATTAACTTTATTTGCAGTACCACATCATGTATAACAAAGGTTTATGATGTATTCTCAATTTGTAGATGGTATCTCACACCACATGTGCTTTGAACCATTTACATATCAAGAGATGAACTAGTCGATCAGAGATTGGACTCTGATAATCTTTTGATAGGCTCTGGTCGGTGGTTAGTTTGTCAAATATTGAAAACAAAAATGTTTCCCTTACTATATAAATGCATTGATCAACATATCTTAGTCAACCATTTGAGTTTAATAAGAATCAGACAAAGGTTAGAGACATATGCTTTTATGAATAACTGCGGATAATCTTATAATCTTTTCAGTTTGTTTTTTTTTAATTCTTAAAGAATTAGCAGACAAAATATTTTAAAAAATTTATTTAAGTTAGGAAAAGCCTGATTGCTTCACATCTAGCTTTAGGTGGACATGGGTTTTACAGCCACTAAACTAGCTGTAAAGGGCACAGTTGGAATCATGGTGTTTAGGACCATTTAATAAATGTAAATAGGACTCCAAATTTCTAGAAGTGTAATGTATATTCATCCAATTTTTAGTCGATGTGTTCAGTTTTCATAAGCAGATTCTCATTGTGCACCATTTGTAATTGAAATTATTTAGGGCTGTGCTGTCAAAAGTCAGTTCTCAAGGGCTGGTGTCCTGCACGTTTTAGTTCATCACTCCTGAATCAAATGATGGCTCATTAACAGGCCTCTGGAATACTTTGACACGCAGAGGAAGTTGGACCATTTGAATCGGCTGTATTGGAGCAGGACAAAGGCTGGACATCCCTCATTTAGGGGTCTTGCATAGTCGGACTGAAGTTGAACCGCAAATCTGATGTCACATGCTTTCCGGACATTTGTTTTCAAACACACCTTCAAAGTCCACAAGACACACCAAGCCGAGTTCCTATGGTGTTTTTCCGGATTTGAGGTTTACAAGAGTATAGTCAACACATCAGTCAGGACAGTCAGGAACAACCATTACGAGTTCACAAGTTCCTTCAGAGGAGGAAATAATTGATTTATGGCAACATCTCATTTTATTTTCCATTTTACCATAAGCCCAAAAATAAAAAAGACATTGTTGGGACATTCACACACCTGCAGCATCGGACGAGAATTAATGCGGTGTTTAAAATTGAGTGTTTTGGTCCATCAGTACGTCCTTCCTCACAGCCTATTACAGTTGTTACTTAAAACTATCCATCCAGCTCTGTGGCTGAAACTAAGGCTTCTTGAAGATGAGTTGTTGGTGCTGTTTTCCACATAAAACACCCCCCACACCTGAAATCCTGACTAGTTTCGCATGCAAAGGAGGGAAAAACATTCACCAAAATGGTTGACGAAAAAGGGGCAGACGACACAAGGCTGGGAAGAAAATTATGCAATTTTTATCATGCAACTGCGGCAATGAGAACTGAATTCGGCAGTTTGGCTCGATTATGCGGACGGAGCCATCTGGGGTTTTTGTACTTTGAGTGTCCCCATACAACTTTTTCACTTAATGTCACAATATCAGCATGAATCATACATAGTTTTGTTACTTATTTTGTAATGTGGATGTTAAAGAACGCTTGGTCAGATGATATTATTCAAATAGGGAGCAATAGTCAACAACATATCAGAACACCTGATCCATTTACCCGCACCTACCCCAAATAATCGTCTTAAGTCATTTAAACTTTTTGATTTCTGATATCGGTATCAGATCGGGACACCCCTAAATTGTACTTGACTTTTAAGGGTCACAGACAAAAGCCAGACAATCAGTAAATACATGATTGAAAAAATGTATAACATTGTCTGCATTGCAGATTTAGAAATTGGTGTAAGTGGTAGTTTTAGGCTGTGCATTAGATTCTATTGAGTTTTGAGTTTTAATGCTACATGACACCATAAATCATAAAAAGGAATTCAGTGAACAGCAAATTAACATAATTGCTAATAAAATAAGCACATTTTTGATGAGAAATATTATAGGTGTGTGTTCTCTGTGTTATTAGCCTTGTCTCGAATAAAACGTTCAAATTTCGAGGAACGTGTCCCTCGGAGAGTCGCTGCTCTGACCTCTTGCTCCGCCTCGGCCTCTGAGGTCAGGAGTGTGGGAGCGTGCTGCTCCGCGTCTGGTCAGGGGGGCTCCTGGCACATGGGAATTCCTGCTTGGGCTTGGAGAATGTGTGTGTTTGTGGAGTCCTGAAATGTGTGGAGGTTTACAGAGGCACGGCGGTGCTGCGTGGCATGTGTGTGTGTGTGTGTGTGTGTGTGGTCACACAGTTCGTGTCTGTTCCCGGTTGTCCAAGAAACACCCGGCGCATGCGTCTGCTGCTGCGCCTGCCAGACAAAAGCGCTGCTGCTTAGCATTCGAAGTGAGAGGCCAAGGTGGTGCTTCCCACCATCTGCCAACAAAAGCCCAGGTCACCCAGCTTGCCGAGGCCCCCCCCCTCTCATTTCCTTCCATCCCCCCATAGTTTACCTCACCCCTCTGCTGTCCCAGCTGAGAAAACTGCAGGCTTTTCCCCCAATTGCCCCTGGTCTTTTCCTCTGGCATCCCCTCAGTTTTCACATTCATGGGTCCAGTGGGTTCATCTGTCTTCAAAAGGGTTTCCGCCTTTTTGTCACTTTCTGCTTTACAAGTTTGCAAAGATCCTTATATTTATGGTTGGAGCAAAGACCAGATGTTTGCACAAATGGACCTTTTCCAGTAACAAATCAGTGAGCTGTAATCCTACCTTTGTTGCAGTTGTGCAGCTTTGCTGTGTTTATAACCAGCTGGTCGCTCGTACAACGGTGTATTCCTGCATTTCGGGACAGGTGTATGCAGTCTGCACGGCGAAATATTCTCATGAGCATACTCACTGTGGGCTGTTATAAATAAACTGCTGAGCTGAGATGAGCCAGCATGCAGGGCTGTTCTTTCCAGGGAGGGAGTGGGCTGATGAAGACAACCTGCAAACCGACAGTTCTTTCTTTTCCACAGTATTTAGAATAATTACCTTCTTTGTTGTTGCTGCTGAGAGTTTCATAGTAAATATCCTTAGTTTGTGATTTTTTTAAAATGACAGCACTATTTGTTTCTTCTGACTTGAAGACCCTAGCCAATTTTATTTTTTTTATTGGCAGCTAGGTTAGAATTTCCCTAGTGCTACTGCGAAATCTTTTCCCATATTCTTGAAACACTGCGGGAGAGCTTCAGTCTCTGTTGAGTGTGCATCTTTTTATCAGGGAGATTTCCTCCTGCAGCACAAAGATATACAACTTGAGTAAATTAGGGTTTGTGAATGTGATAACCCAATAACTCTTGACGTGTTCATTCTGAATCTTTCCCTGTCAAAAACAGTCAGTACGGATTTGTTGTGCACCCCTGCTGACCAGAACAGGATGTACAGTGCCTTGCTAATGTAGTCGCACCCCTTCAAATTATTTATTTATTGCTGTGTTAACACTACAATTTTCAATATGTGTAGAAGAATAATGACCCTGGAATGAAAATATGAATAAAAATGATATTAAAGCAGAGATGTAGCCTAGAGGAGTGTTTCCCAACTCTGGTCCTCAAAAAAATCAAGAATAGAACTAAGCCTGGCTCATTGTGACAGAGGGGGGAAATAAAAAAAAACTAGGTAGTGAAAATTATGAGCTTGGATCAAAATTTAAATATGTTCAAGAAATAAATTCACGTGACTCGGTGGCTGTTGTCCACTGATTGTCTCCATCCAATCTGAGTGAAGAAGAATGGCCAGAAATGTCTGTTCGGGCAAAGTTGGTAGAAACATACTCCAACAAGCTTGAAGGAAAGTAGCTTACAAAGCGTTCGTTTACTTAGGTGTAATAAACTTTGTCATTTTCCTTTATACGCCATAGCAATACTATGTGCACAACTATAAGGCAAGTCTCATGCTGGATGATTATTTTTAGTAATCAACTACAATTCACCCGGTTAATCCAAAATGTTAATAAATCTTAAACATGGATGTTTAAGAAGGTAAAAGTGAGGTTTTGGCTTTCTTAGGAAAATGGTTTTATGTGCACAATTATTATGCAGTTAAATGGAAAACACATTTTCCACTCTTGACTTTTCATATTTTCATCTGTTTAAATGAGAACTATTAACAACTCAAAAAAGTTCAAATAAGCATTTTTGACGTTAAAAATAATCAGCAACCAGTACAGCCACCCACCTTTCCAGTAACAGTAATAATCATCCCATTGACCAGTTTCGACGGTTGACTCTTCATGCAGCAGCAATGACAACTTCTCAGACATTGTTCAGAGGGATGGACTGTTTTTCTTCACAAGTTCTCAATTGGGTTTAGGTCAGGTGAGGAAGGTGGACATGTCATACCTACTTAATATGTAATGGCTTTACTGGCTAGTCCTGTGGAGGAGTACATGTGAAGAATCATTGTCCTGCTTAAAAATCATTCTCTTTGAAAGATGCAGACTTCTTCCTAACCAACTGCTTGAAGAAAGTGTCTTCTACAAACTGCCAGTAGGTTTGGGATTTGATTCCAAGCCCATCTGCAACCCAAAAAGGTTCAAGTAGCTCATCTTTAATAATACCAGCCCACAGCAGTACTTTACCACATCTCCACCTTGCTTGCATTTGACTTCTTGAAGTGCAGTTCTGTGTCTGTGACTGATCCAACCGCAGGCCCATCCATCTGGTCTGTCAAGAGTCGCACACATTTCATCCATAAAATCTTTGAAAAATCTCTTTTCAGACATTTCCTGGCCCAGCCTAGAGGCTTCAGCTTCTTGGTCTCCCATTTTGGTCACGTGTGTCACTCGGTGAGATATTCAGGTCTTATGGATGAAAGGATGTCACGTTATCCAAAGAGTCGAAGAAATTGAACCTCCCCATCATGCTGTAGTCCGAAAGAGGGAGGTTGCTCTTTCTTTTGCCCTGCTTGTCTCATCAGCAGTTGTATAGTTCACTTTTCCTCAGAAAGCATTGAGCTATTAATTCTTCAACACCACATTATCAGCAGTTTTATACTTATAGGGAAATAACACTTCATGTAATAAATGAATGTATGATTGTGTCTGAGGTAGAGCTGTAACTAATGATTATTCCAGTTATCAATTAATTAATTATTGTGATGATGATTTGAATAAAAAAATGGAACATTCTACAGAATTTTCATTTAACCATTTTAATACAATATTAGAAATGCATAAAAATATGCAAATAAGCAAATGTTTATGTTCCTTTTTTAAATTAAGAAAATAACCATTTAAGATTCAATACCACAACATTCCTTTAGTGAACCTGAACCAAGTGGGACTAAAGCTATGTCACTTGAGAAGTTTGGGCTAAAACATATTTACAGCAAAATGTCTATATTTTTGCACAGTTTTATCTTAATTGCTGTTCTGAATATATATTGTTTTCATTAAATAGTATTTTTTTTAGCCTGAATACATCAGTTAACAATTAATTGATTATTAGTTGACAATTATTTAGATAATATTAAATCATTTTAATGATTAATTGATTCAGCCCTATTCTGATGTACTAGCCAGGCTGTTGAGGTTGTTGCATTTCCTTTTAATGTTTTTTGACTTTCTGGAGTCCCTCATGGTTTGACTTCATGTCATTCCCATAAGTCTTTGAGGAATCATGTATTTGTTTTGTACTGAATCTGCTCAACTTTTCCCCTAACTTTTCTAAAAAATTTGTTATAGTTTGTGTTGCAACCATCTAGAACCGTTAAGATCTGGTTTGCTTGTGTTGAGCCACCATTCATCCATCCATTGTTCATACTGTAGTGAAGGAGCAGTCTCAGCAACAGCAGACAGGCAGTGAGAGCTTTGTGAGTTTTGCTTTACACAAAGACACACAAGACACACACTGTGTGTCTTTGTGTATGCGTTACTGTAAGTGGCCAGTGAGCCTGCAGGGAAAAGAAACGGTTGTATCTGCACCATCTGGGCCGTCTCCACTCACTTCCTGTACCTCCACTTAAAGCTCTGTGCAGCACTGGTAGTTCCAGGTACATCTGCTCATTCAAACATAATACTGCCTTTTCCGTAAGTTGTGTGCAAAACTTTTATCATAGTTATATGAGATGTAACAATTCCCACAGCCCCCTTTCTAAATAAAGAAGCTGCATATATGTGTAAAGTTATGATATTGTGGATAGAACCCCTTAATTTATGTGATGTTTGGATGGATGAGCCAAGTCAGCAGAAATATCTCACCTCTCACTCTGACTCTGACCCTTTTTTGCTTAATTTTCCTGGTCTCCATGCATGATTTATTTAGTTACTAGGCTGTTAACTTTACACCCCTAAATTATTTATTTATTCAGCAATGGCAGATTACAGTTTATCAAGCAGTATCATCCTCCTGATCACACCCCTGCTGTCAGTAAGGCTATATTTCCTCATGTTTTTTCCTTTCTCCCTCTCCCACATACGCAGCACTTAAGTGGCTTTACCGTAAGCTAATGATGAAGCATGAGCTACAGCAGCTTTACTCTCCTAACCAAGGCTTATGTGTCACTGTGGGGCAAGGGGACATGGAGGAATGGTTGAAGCTACTTTATGATTTTTGAAAAGGAAAAAGGAACGCACATTAGTTTGTCAACCCTCAAATTTGGTGTGCAAACTACGGTATGTAAAAGTTATCCTCAGGCTATTAGTGAGCATGATTATGGGATGTTTGGAGTCACAGTTGGTGAATCTGAGTTTTCATCACTCGAATCCCTCGGTTGCAGAATGTTTTGTACATTCGTCACAATACTCCATATTCACTTTTTGTTCAGTGGCATAGAAAGACGTAGCGACATTGGAATTCTTAAGCATCGCCTTATTATACAGTCGACAGTTTCATTTTCATTTCAAACTGACCAATAACACTTGTAAAATTTAACATGTCTACCTAATACTTATGTAACAGTGTGAACGTTTTATTTTTATCATGTTTATTGTGAAAAAATTTATTAAAGTTCTTCACAATGGCATCAGTGTTACAATTCCTAACAGTAAGACTGATGCTAATTGTAACAGTCTTACTTGAAACTTGGTAATTTTTATCACTTTCTCACGGACATACTCTGGCTGGTTTTCATTTGCCTACGCTATTTAAATTTCAACGATTTTTGCACCAGGATAAGGCTTTTATTGTGAAGTTGACTTTATTGATGGAAGCATAAATTCTTATTATTTTTATGTCTTTTCAAATGTAATCACACCCTGCTGGTATCTCAATAAAGCTGACCTGCTGGTAACCAGTTAAAGACACAAACCAGACCATGTGTGCAGGTGTCCAGCTACATTTGATTGAGTCACCGTTGGCCTCTAGCTAGCAGCAGAGCAGGGCTGTCCTATTTGGAAGCAGTGTGAAGAAAAGAAAACACATTTCCATGTGCCTGTACAAAAGCCAAAGTACAACTGCTTATAAGACTTGGTTCTCTTTGGTGGATCAAATATCTCTGGGATGCATCTTAACACGTCCACTAAATATAGTTTTGATAAGAATTTGTTTTCTTTTGTTGTCTAGATTACTACTACACTACCTTTATGTGAATAATTATAGCCAGTATTCAAAAAGTTGTTTAAAGTTGAGGAAATGGGAGGAAACATGAAACTGAAGTGTCAACGCATGGAACTGCAGTGCATAAAATGTTCCTTATAACTGATCTCATGATTTCTCTCTTGGCAGCCAGTCGACATTTTGTAATCATTAACAATCTAAGACGGTCGTATCGCCCATGCCTCGTCCATATTGACGCAGATGAGCATTGTGGTGATTTGTACACTATGGGAGTGCATCAGATGACACTTCAGATGTCACTTTTTTCCCCACAAAATCTCTTCATTTCCTCACAGTTAGAACGGGAATAGATGTTTTTCAATATGCCACCATACATGACAAGATGAGGAAACAATGCGACAGCATCTTTTAAGCTTTTTAGCAAGTTTACAACCGTTTTCCGCTACATTTTCTGGCTGTAAGAAGGCAAATTCTTAATCTGAGTTTTAATGCTCTGCAAGGTGACGAGGTACCGTTTCCTTAATAACCATGAAATTTAATTTATTTTTGACATCAATGTCTCAAAAAGTCAGTCAGTAATCTTTTTTTGTAATATTGATAAGTTGGAGATTGTTTTAGCGGTACTAAAGCGTTTTAACTTTATGCTTGCCTTTTTACTCCCTGCAGAACCTAAACAGACTCAAACCCAGT
The DNA here is from genome assembly GCA_903067075.1 of Micropoecilia bifurca. Classification (NCBI taxonomy): domain Eukaryota; kingdom Metazoa; phylum Chordata; class Actinopteri; order Cyprinodontiformes; family Poeciliidae; genus Micropoecilia; species Micropoecilia bifurca. The sequence goes on along the minus strand of CAEGAF010136011.1, from coordinate 48,931 downwards.
TATTTCTCTCTCATTCAGATTGGTTTTGACTTTCATGTGCTGCATTTATCTATGAAGCATCTGCATCTTTCTGGTTACTCGGTCAGCCTCAAGAAGGGCTTGATTGAGATGATGTTTCACCGCAAGACATTTGATCTTGTGTTAGGATACTGCTTTATCCTTCAAGAGCCCATAATTGCACATATTGCACAATAAATGTTTATATTGATGACAGAAAGTCTTCGTTCTGCGGTGGTGAATGGGAAATTTATCTCAGTTTTGGTCTGTTTCTTCTGAAACTGTAGGAAATAGGAATCCAGAGTTGCTTTTAATATTGAAAGAACTCTGCTACAGACGAGAAAGTTGTGCAATTCTCTGAATGGGCGCAAAAAAAAAAATAAAATTGGGGGCAGGAGGAAAAAATCTGCCTCTTTTTGCTTAGATACTCTTCTCTGGAATACAGTTTCCGCAGAATGTCATATGTTGGAGATCTAGAGCTCAGTGTATAAAAACGTGATGCATTCTGCATGAGGGCAGGTGTATTTCCTTTGGAGAAAACAGAAATCTGCATGCTGGCTTTGAGCCATTTGGCTGCGACTGGAAAAAAGTCGTGTTTTTATTTTTTTTGGGGGGGGTTGTCCTGGATTTCTTCACCTCATCTTACCTCCTCTGATCGTTTTTGCATCTGCTTTTCCTGCTTGTGTCAGCGCCTGGATCGCAGGTGGAGGCGCACCTGTTCAGGACAGGTTTAGCCTGGGTTCACCTTCAGCTCTACGGTTTATGACCAGTTGTCACAGCTATTGCTGCCAACCAGTGGTAGTATAGAGCTTAAGAGTGGGAGACCTGGACTTGGTTCTATCGGAATATTTTGTGGTACCATTGTGACAATAACTGTGACTGCATGGGAAAGCAATCCCAGCTCCACAAATACCAATACTGTGCTTCTTTAGGGCACCAGTCACATAAAGAAGCGGGATTTGCATCACTATCTACACATAGTAATAATTTATTGATTCTCTCAATAAATTTTTTTTAAAAACTTGAGAAAACGACAACACCAACATTGCTGCAGATAGTTGTTTTTTTTGTGGGGGGGGACAGACTTAAAATCATTAATTGAAATCTATCATGATGATAAATCACAATTATTATAAGAAATATATCATGATAAATGATAAACCATACAGTAAATGCCCTAATAGATCCCTAATAGAGCCGATTGTTCATGTTATTTCTTTGCTGATTTGTATGTTTTATTCAATGGAACAGTCAAGAAACATTATTTTTATTGATTGATTTTTCAGATAACAGTTTAAAACCCTGTCATATATTTACGCTGTCAAATACAAATAAAACCCACACGTTGAGGGTGCTGAAACTGCAATGTTAGTGTTTCCTTTATCGTGACTTATTTTTTTAACTGTGAGTCATAAATAGTCATATTTCATTACTTGCAATGCTGCATTTCTTGGAAGATGCAGGCTGCGTGAATCATTAAGGAATCAGGATTTCAGGATTTCAATTCCCACTCTATAGTTCAGTTGAGGGATAATACGGTGTCTTTACACAACATGTTGTGCTTCCTCCCACCTAAACTGTCGTATGATAGAGAACGTCAGCCGCTAATTGCTACAAATATTCGTATGTGTAAAGTAGAGGCGGCGGCAGGGCCACGTATTGTTTTTCGAAATTTTCCCCGGCAATGAAACAGATTGTGTTTCCTGCTGTGCCTCCGCGTTATGAACCGGCGACTTTTTCTTTTTCTTTTTAAGACCGATTCTTCACTTTCTCTATCTCCCGCCCTCTCCGTTCTATCGCTGGGCTGCTGGTAGGGGCGCTGGCAGGGGTCCAGCAAAGATGACGGGACTCTCCAGGCAGGAGGGGAGTGAAGGAAGGGAGCTTGGGGCAGGAGGAGGCGTGATTTGGGTGAAAGGAAGAGAGCCAGACATTCTGTTTCCCTTAAACCATGTGATCAGTGGTGTGTGAGGCGGCCTGTCACAGACGGCTGCCTGAGCAGGTTACTAATCGGAGGGCTTCCCTCTGCTGTTGGAATATTACACATTCCTCTCTTTTGTCCGTCCTAACGTCTGACTGATGTCTCCCCTTAGAGTCTCGTTATTACATGTTCCAGAATCTGTAAAGAAAGTTCCCTTGGCCTTAATACAGCCAAAAGCATTATAGATGTGTGTTTTTTGATGAGTGGTTGGGGAATCAATAAGCTATCATTATTCTACAAGCAGTGGGAGAGGAGAATGCATACAGATTGTGCTCTTCCTGTGTTGTCTAATCCTCTGCTTTGGCAGTTACCCTGTGTGAAGTAGCTCAGAAATCCATGTCAGATTTTCCTTTCAACTCTTGCAAAATGATGAAGGTACATAGTGTACTCTGAGAGATTGGGCATTTTGGGTGGGGTGATCTGGGGATCCATCACATTAACTACACAAGCCACTGGGGTTTAGGGAAAGCCCTTCACTGTGAATTCCTCTGAAGTTTGAAGCAATTGCAGTCAAATCAATCTCTCTTTTTTTTGCAGAGTTTTGTCACTGTTTGATAAAAGCTGAACTTATCTGAAGTCCTTAGCTTGCCTGTGCATCACTTTATAAACTAGTTAAATTCCTCCCATGTGGTTCAGTTTGCTGCATGTAGAGTTGACAGTGTTTTGTTTTTTGTTTTTATCTGCAAATCTGTCCAAATTTGTTCTAACAGAACACTTGTTTCAGTTGTCAGATTTCTTGAATTTTCTTTAACACACACTCCCCAGAATTCCTCGTGTTCAGTCTTCACTGGACGAACGGCTCTTCTCCACACAGCCTGGAGTCGCTGTCTACAGCGTGAGTCTCTTTACTCTGGGTTTTATGTTTTTAATTTTTGTTTGTTTTGATTTTCTTTTATCTGACCAGGAATGCCCCATTGTGATACAATAACTCTGCCAGGCCTTTCCTGGCTCAAAGAGCAGCAAATTGTTTGTATTAGTCTTATGCAATATTCTTGTCCTTACAGAAACATTTTTTTATCAGCTCTAAACTCCAATTCCAAGAATTAACTGAAACCCCTGAAATATATTCATATAAATATATTCTGCAAGTACTTAATCTTTATATCCCTAAATCTTTACTTTTTGAATTGACATTGAAATTGAAACAAGTAAACAGTTTGACATTGTAGTTAAATGAGACATGAGACGCCCTTTAAATTTGCAATATCCATCACTGCATTTTTGCCCAAAATAATTGTGCAAAATTATTGTGGAAGCTTTTCTAACAGAATGTCTAGGGACACACATAATTTACATCATTTAATAAAAGCTTCACAATGAAACTTAGTTGGTTTGACAAGTTACTTTCACTGATAGGTTAAATATTAGCTAATTCATTTCTGATCAATGTCAACTATTTAGGATCAATACTGTCAACATATTTTATAAACTCTTTTTGTTTTTACCCCCAACTCCAAACTAGAAGTGGAGAATATATATATATATATATATATATATATATATATATATAATTTTTTTTTTTTTTTTTTTTTTTTTTTTGGACCCAATTTGAAGCACTAAGCTGCATGGCTAATACATTTTTCCACAGAATTTTTTTTTTGGTGATCAGATGAGTATATAGTGATAGATAAAATTGTCTAACCTAAACAAATCTACCAGAATTGCATTGATGCTGTGGCTCTTAAAGTTGTACACGCCCGTCAAAATGTGTAATAAGAAAATAATTAGACCTGATATGTCATATTGAGATTTCTTCTATGTGTGGTCTGACACATTAAATGTTGCATCATATTCAACTAATAAAACAACCAAATCTGTTAGAAGGCAATTAATAAATATTATTTTAAGTATTTGTTTAAGTGTAAACACTCTTAAACAAATACTTTATTAATCCTCCCTTTAGTTCAGTTTCAGCATTTGGTCGATATGGTATTAATCTATCAAACCACATTCTGACTTTACAGTATTTGGCCTTCCTCCTCTCAAAGTCACTCTTCTGTTGCTTTGGATGTGTCCTTGGACACAAAAATGAAATCCTTCTTTAGCTTTCTTGCAGACAACTAAAGGTTATGGAACCGAATTGCTGAAATGTATTTATTTCCCCTCTAGAAGTCTGGTTTTCTGTTGAGTTATGCAGATGTGATCAAATGAAGCGTGAAAGTAGTTTTGAAATAATTTTGTGGTCTAGTTTTCTCACATGACAAAAATCAACATATTTAACTAGAGTGTAGACTAAGAGCCACTGGATCAGTGTAGAAAACAGTTAGGGGACAGAATAGAGAAAAAGGTTACACCAGAGGAAGACCTGACCTGCTACTAACAGTTATAAATACAGAAGACCCAGTCAGTTGTACCCCAAGGGAAGATGAAGAGGAGTTATGGCCCCCTCTAGAAAAATGTATGTATTTTTTAACTGTGTCCCCATATAACCTTTTACTAGCCTGATCTGACCATCTTTATGAACATTTTCTGCCGACATCACTGGATCTAGTTTGTTACAAAGTTTAAATATAGCAAAGATAAGTTTAAACGTTTGTAGCAAAACTTTGTAAACCTTTAATTACTTTGGGACGAACCGATTATCTTAATTACCACTAAACAGACAAAGCAGTTGGGCTAGAAATTGGAAATGGATTGAAGCAAATAAACTTAGGCAAAAAACCAAGCCGATTTTTATGAGTGTGATAAAAATTTTATCACTTTTATCATGCTGATTTTTATCAGATAATTTGTAACTGATAATTGATTGACTATTTTTTTTTTGGTCATATTAGGGACCAAAAAAAAAAGAATTCCAAGAAGGAAAGACCATGTACCCTGTAGCTAATGCTTCTATTAGTCCTCACGGTTTTCATCTGGAGGGCAGCGATTAAATTTGGTTGAAAGCTACATAGACTTTGACTGTCAGTTGGGAACTAAAAGGTCATTCACATCAAAAGGCACGACGGTAACAATGTGAGCATTCATACCACTGAATACTAATGTTCAGTAACCTGGTATGTCAAGCACATCCAAGCTGTCTTACATGCTGTAAGGACACTGTGTAGAGATTCTTCTGACGCGTCAGAATAACGTCTCACATTACTCACACCCTGATAAGATGTTCTTTTTTAAGAACATGGTGGTAGCCCGAAAGCAAAATGTTTCCCTTCATCTCTTTGAAAGAAAATGTTTTTATGTATCTTGTTTTAGATGGGCCTCGACTGAAATCTAAGGAGGTGGGAATGTTTTTCACTTTCCCTTATATTTGCTTTTGCTCCTGAAACGAAACTGACTGGTGTTTTTTCGCTAAGCATGAAAGTGAAAGACTACAAAATTGTTACCACATGATGCTGTCACGTATTTAAATGCAGTAGTTATGAGCTAAACGTTGTAATGTAGAGGCACTTTTTGACATGAAAAGCTGTCCTCAGGACATTTCTGAGATGTGGAAGGAACATTAAGCGAACTGTACAGGAACGCTTCTGTTTGCCGGAAAGAAAGCCTATTCATCATTGAGATTTAACAGCAGTATAAAAGATAAGGTTTTACAAGATGTTCCACTTCTGAAGAATAGCTTCCCCCCCCCCTGTTGTTGCAACGTGTTGGAATGATGCCACTGGTTGAAATAACCAGTGCTGATGACATGGGATGGTAGTTGTGCAGGGTGGAGGTGGGGATTACTTGGTCACTGTTGTTGCTACCACTTTCTCTCTTTTCACATGCAACCACCATATAGCTGCTTACTGCCCCTCCCCCATCCGATCACTCTCCACTGTGTCCTTAGAATCAGATTCTGGCCTGAAGTAGAGCAGGCTCCTCCCCTGGCAACAGCAGCGAGTGTTTTTATCCCAGGTCATTTGAGGGAAGTGGGCCATGCTGTAGAGATGCTGCAGGGATCTCTACTGTAGATGCATTATGTCACTTCAACTGCTGCAACTAGAAATCAGTCACGTATCAGACAAATGGAGAGCATGTATATGAAATGATGCCATAGTTTTGTGCTATATTTTCAAAGATTCAGATATTAAGTCACATTTTGACTTAATATGAATCTGTTCTATTTTGTCTAATTTTTCTTTCATAATAGTCGGTAACACATCCGTTCATAGCAAATTGTGATCTCTGGAATTGTTTGAAGCAGTGCTGTTTCACTTATAACTTAAAAATGAAATATAAAATTGAATGATTTTATAGTTCCCTCTCATAGACGTGAAAGTGAGCAGGACTTTTTTTGTTTCACCTGCTGACATCATCTGTTTAAAATAACTTCCTTTTTAACCTCATTACTCACTTTCCGCTTTTTTCTGCGAATGGGATAAGCGATCAAACACAAGGAGCCATGTTTCAAATTAACTTTCAGAAGTATTGAAGACTTGATCACTGAGCAGACAAACTTGATTATTAAAAATGTAGTGTCTTGTTGCGTTTTTTTATATGATTGTTAAAAGGGAAAAGGTGGTTAGTTTGAGTTATTTTGCTCTTTACTGAATATGAATCAGAGGAAACTAAAGCTATCATCTGGGTGGAAAATAGTTACAGAATGCAAAATGTTTTTGTACAGTTTGGGCATTCTTAATGCTATGAATATGTTTTTTCCACATTTTTTTGTCTATATAGTCCAGTTAACGATTAATCAATTCCTAAATTACTAGTAGCCCCACTGAAATGATTTTGGATTTACTTGAGAATTTTATATTGTAATTACATTTTTGGTCTTTCTCATCTACAGAGTTGATAAAAAATAAAAACAATTATTTGTCTATGGGATCTTGAGCATTCTTCTCTACCATCAAACCCTAAAGATTTCCTTTAAGACCTAAAGAAAAAAAATGTCATGTTTACTGTTCTTGAAACAGCATTCAGATCACTACTTACTCTCTTCAGTCAGTTTCTCATGCTACGTTTACACACTGTGCAGCTCTATTACTATTACTGGGCTGACTTTGTATGACTGCAGTGCATTTATTGCACCAGTTGTTATCAATCTGTTACAGATGAGTAGGGTTGTAATGTAATTATTCAACCATCTGAGGTTTTGTGTGTCCTCTCACTGCACAGTCTGGGCTGTGGTCTTGTGCAGCCCACTGTGCCAGTCTTTCATCAAACCACAGCCAGCTTCATCGACTGCAGGTCTTCACCTCCGCACACACAGTGAGAGCAATTCTTCACCTTGAGTGCTTAATTTACACTCCTCAGCAGGAGGGGAGGACTAATCACCTGTCGAGTCCTGCCACTGCTGTTCCCGCTCTGCATACCTCTGTCACATCTCATTTTGCAAAGCCAGGTAACCGCTCGTCTTTTATGCCGCACAGGTACCCAGGCACGCTGGCCCCGCTTACACAGCTCACGACATCACAAAGGGACACCCTAACTTGGCGGGAACCCCGCCTGGTCATGCCCACTCCCCAGCGCTCTCTCAGGTATCAGTACCCACAGCTTCCCCATATCGCTACCCTAAGGGCTGGGAGGCAGGCGGAGGGGTGAGTTTGTCACTTTGGCCGCCGTCTCTGCATCTTCTGTCAGTCTCTTCATTCGTCCTTTTTTTCTGTCTATGACTTTGGATGTCAGGGGTTGGAGGATCAGTTGTTAGCATCGTTATTTACAGGGTCTGCAAAGGATGGAATTTGTTATTTAATAAGGATAGGTATGGCTAAAAAGGGTAGTATGGAAAAATGTATTCCTAATCATATTGCCGAAGTCATTTTGCAATACGGCATCTATCAAATGCTAATTGTGTGGACTTTGGATATTCCATAACTTGTAGAAAAAATATTTATATTTTTAAAAATGCTTAATAACAAACCAAGAATAAACTTGTTGCAATAAATCAATTACTTGTACAATAAAGCGAGCTCGATTGTTTCCATTTGCATGATTTGAGTCTGGAGAACAAACGTGCTGGAATCCTGAAAACTCTTAGGTTGTATTGTATTCTGGTTTAGAAAATTTCAAATTGCAAAATGGAAAAAAAAGAAAATATATTAAATGCTACTTAAAGATTTGAGGGAATATGTGAATCGTAACATTTTTTGCCATATATATATATATATATATATATATATATTTATTTTTTTTTTCTGTTTTTTTCTCTTTCTCACTGTTTTTTCCAGCTTATATTCATGGGCATGAGTGCACTGACTTAATGTCGTAGTATAAGATCATAAAGCCCCACTCAGACATGCTTTGCAGTGCTGAACATGACTGCATGTTCAGCCTTCTCAACTTTAATGACTTTCACATATTGCAAATATTTTGGCACATGCCTGAAGTGAGGAATCTGATTGACAGAGAAGCACAACTGTTGCTATTGGCTTAAATTTGGGTGATATCAAGTCACCCAAATTTGATATCACCCAACAGGGCTTTCAAAACTCTAAATGATTCAGAAAATGGCATTTCATAAGCAAAGTTTATAATTTTTTAATACCAATATTTTCAGCTGATTTCTCCCACCTCAATTTTGACACATTTGTTCTAAACAGAGTTTAAGAGCACTGTGAGGACTACAAAGTGTTTATCATGTTTTACATTTTTATTTAACAATTTGTTTATCTTAAATCGGAAAGCTGAGCGACAATCTAGTCAGATTTCCTTGTAACACCAAAGCTTAAATCATATTTAACAAGTATAATAGGTAACTCTGAAGCTAGTCAGAGACGCTTTTGTCTTTTCACACAATAACTAACAATGTTGGACAGAACTGCAACTCTGAAGACCTCAACAACCTCATACAATCAAGATTAGTCAATAACCATATATACTTTTGCCAGATTGTGCGATAATTTAACTGATCTCTGATCCAGAATTGCATAGCATTCTGGGGAATGTAGTCCAAGGGAAACTTTAGATGCTCAACGTCTCTCAGAAATCTAAAACAAAGTTTGTGGCATCAACTAACAAGCTGAGTAACTTGCACAGCAGCAGTTTCAGGTTTTGCCACTGTGCCTCATAACTGCTTAAAAGTCAATAATAGCGACGTAGAGTGAAGGGAAAAAATTAGTACAACGTCCCGAGAGGAAACCGTGGCTAGAACAGGAAATGTTGTGTCACCAGTTTGACAGTATTTAAGTTATTTAAATAAATTCTAATCACTAATTATCAATATCAACTGATATAAAACCCTTATATTGTGATATATTTTTCCAGCTTTATCGCTTAGTCCAACTTGGAAAAAAGATTCAAGTTGCTTTAGGTCCAGTGTGCCATTTCCACAGCCTCTGATGATTTAGGGAGCCATGCCATCTGCTGCTGTTAGTCTCCCGTGTTTTTATCAAGTCCAAAGTCTGCACAATCGTCTACCAGGAAGTTTCAGAGCATTTCCTTTACTTCTGCTGACGACCTTTATAGAGATGCTGGTTTCGTTTCCAGCAATACTTGGCACCTGCTGACAAAGCCAATAGTTGAATTACTTGGTTTAATGATCCCTGTGCTTGACCTGGCCAACCCAAACACCATAAAGACTCTTTAGGATGTTGACAAGAGGAAGATGGCGAACCAAAGCCAACAATGCAGAAGAGCTGAATCAGCCATTAAACCAGATCTGGGCTTTCTTAACGCTCAACAGAGTTAAAGGTTGATTGCTTTTGTGACGTGCTTAGCAAAGCTTATATAAAGTAAGACAAGAGGATAATATTGCTTTTGAGTAGGTCAACATTTCTGTTTTAAAATTCTCCATGTTTTGATTTGTCATTAGCTGTAAGCCATAATCATTTGAATTGACAGAAATAAATGTTAGTGCTCTATTAGAAATCTTTATTTCCATACAAACAGCAATCCATATAATTTAAAAATAAGAAATAAAATAAATGAATAAAGTGAAAAGGGCAAACATCCAGCACAAAGCAAACAGTTATTCCAATATTTAAAAAAAAGCTTGAAGTATATTCTTGTGTTGCTGCATGTTACAGTTGACAGAAGAGTTATTTGATACATTCAAAAGTTTCATTTTGAATGTTATTTTTTGTATGAAATTGCCAGGAGTTTCTTTCTGTGTAGCTGTGGCGAGATCAATGAACGCATAAGTGAGTCAAGATTGGGCTGTAACTAAATTAAGAGTGACAGAGCATGAATGTATGGGTTATTAGATAAAATCCTCAGCGCTCGCCCCCTCTAGTGAGACATGCATTACCTCCGCTGGGGTAAAACTACCAACATAAAAAGTCAGTCCATGAATCCCAAAGACGTAAACACTGTCACAGTGACGTTGTTGCACTGCTGACACCTGCGTTAACCCTGCAGCTCCTACTTTGCATAAATCCCGACACCGTGACTCAGCGTCTCTGGAAGCGAGTGACTCGACTTGTGAGGAATCCAGTTGTTCCTCTTTACTGTCATAGCCTACTGGCCCACTGCCTCACCCCAAAGCAGCTGATGTCTTTCACCGGCATTCTATAAATAGTCGAGTCAGCCAGAACAAACTACAATTATCATAAGCACAGGGACAGCAGCTTAAAGGATGGCAGATCTGCCTAAGCCCTCCTGTGCCGCATTAGATTGAGTATAAAGCAACACAGGATTGGGAGACCTTCAGGGTACCAATTATCTTTGCCGAGTACTTAAGCTTCAACTGAAAACCACTTTCTCCCACAAACCTCCACTGCCAGTGGTTGCATTATTCTAATATTTTCTTCCTGTATGTTGTGAAATGTCATGATTGATTTGCTGTACGTTTTCTAGTATGTATCAAATTCTCACTTGTTTGCGCCTGCTTTCTTCTTTTGACAGTCACCATACAACACTGGGCAAACCGCCGGCTCCACTCCTTTAGTGTATTCTCCCCAAACACAGCCAATGAATGCACAGCCACAGAGTCGCCCGGTGAGTTTCTCTCTGCTTCCACACTTCCAGCTGACTCACCTCAGACACCTTAAGCTCTATTCTGATTCTATTGGAAGTCGGGCATCTGTGAATGGAGGGAATGGGGAGGGGGAAGGAAAAAAATAACTTGAGTTAGAAGCCTCTAGGAGATTATTTGTTGTCTGATCCAGCTGTCCAGGTACTTAACACAGATGTAATAATTTAATGAGGCTGTATTGTTTCCTAATGAGCTCCTTGTGGGTGTTCTTATCACTGAGGACACACAGGAAATGAGTTTATGCTGGTGTCATTTTTTATTTTTTATTTTTTTATCTTTCATGTTAACTACTATATAACTTTCTTTCCTTTCTGTAATATTAAGCACACATAGCAGTCTCTGCTGTGCATATTAAAACATCAATTATAAATTAAATAGGTTAAACTATTTGTCTAACGCCAGTGTTTGGATTATGGCAGTTTTTTGTTTTTTTAGATTCATTTTTGACAGCTTGATTTAAATTGGAGTCAGTGTACTTGAGATACATTTCTACTACGAGACACATTTCCCCCAGATTTATTTTTCGCAACTGTCATTTTCCAAGGCCACTTTGTTTTTTCTCTTTTTGTGAGCGTTCTAGTGTGTAATGTGATGTAAGCTAGGAATGGGCCAATTTCACTGTATAGCAACTTTAGACAGGCACTTTATCAAAAGTGCTAAATATGTGCTTCATGCACCGTCCTGCGCTTAAGCTCCTTTAAATGAAATCCCAGAAGCAGTGCTGGGTTTTATCTGGTGTCACTAATAACAGAGTGAACATCATACCTGACCTGCTGCTGCCAGCTGAACGGCAGCTCCAAAGGAGGAGAATTCCTCCAAACACTTTTCCTTGTTTAAACAAAATAAGTACATTTAGAAATGTACTTCAGCAGCAAGGTATTTCAAAGTGCTTTACACAACTTAAAATAAGAATGAAAACAGAAATAGACCGATTTTGAAAAAAATTAGAAGAAGAAGAAACATTATTAAAAGTAAAAATTTAAAGTAAAAACATTTTGAAACATCTCAAACCTCGACATCATACAAGGATTCTGATGCCGTTATTGTTGTATTGGACAATAAGGTGACGGTTAATTATGCTATATTATTCTGTATGCCTGGCGCTACCCACCACTCCTTTATATGACAATTTAATGACGCACTTTCTGACACATGACGCATGAGTATTAGCATGTCTGTTGGTAATATGAGGTTGCAAACAAAACAGGTAGTACGGCTAAATAAATAACACAAGTCTGCTTAAAAAAATCTTTACACCCCTTTGGAGTGTTTAAGAAAATTGTTTTTTTTCCCTTTTAATTTCAAATATTAATATTGAATCAATATTTTCTCTCAATATTTAAGGTGTCATTTGGATTTGAGCCTTGAAATAAATCTGTCCAAAATTTTGTGGGATCAGAACTGTTGGAACTCTGTTAAATATTTATAACAAACTGATTTTAAAATCTTTCTCCTGCGTATATGAAACACGCTCACTGATTTTTCTTTTTCACTCTTCTTCTACGGATCTTCTTATCAAAATTTAAGATAACTTTAAATGTATTATTATTTTGCTATCCAATATATTAGAAATATTAAATTAAAACTATCAAGGCATGCTTGTTTATCCGATTGAAATTTTCTGTAAGCATCATTACAATATAAAACCTTGATGTTTTGTTTACATATTATCATACCTCCTGAACCTTTACCAATGCATTCAGTAGATTTTGTATTACTGAAGTCGTGTCATATATCTTGTGCCATGTGTCTTTAAAGCTTTGCTCTGTGGTATTTTTATTGTATTTTCAAGCCTCTGCCTCCATCGCTCATCCTAAACCGTATCTGTGTCTCTCTTCTGCTCTCTATTCTCCCCGCTTTGCCATCACTGCTTCACTCTCCTTGCTGGACCTCTCCTCCCTCCCCCACCAGTTTGCTACGGGCCCTCGACCAACCCACCATCAGGTAATTTACCCCTGCTGAACGCCCCTCCTGCATCCCTCTTTTGCATCATCATCATCAAAGCAGTGTGTTGGTCCCTGCTGGCAAAAGAGCTTTTTGTGGAGGGTCTGCTTAAAAAACACAGATTTAAAACGTTTTAAGTTCCTTGGAACCCGATAAAAGGGTGTTTCAGTGAGCTATGACTGTGTTTGGGTGTTTTTTTTAATTTATTTTATTTTACATCTAGACTGACTTTAGTTCTCTCCATCTCTTCATATAATTATGCCAATTTATACCTGGCTTGAATTCCTTTAAATAAGTTGTTTTTGTTGGTTTTCTGCTCTTAGAACTCAATAGTACTGCAATGAGTTATCATTTTGGGATTTCAGTCTAGTGTTCTGCTTGGATCCCTTTAGGAATTAATCAGGATTGAGATCAGTTTTAGAGGTAACTGTTTTCCAGAAGCCTGTTGCCATATTACTGGACTGATTTATACTCAAAATGTTGTTTCTATACGTGCTCTGGTGTTTTATATTAAAAAGTCTTGTATGGGTTATGCAAAAACTACTGATTTCAACTTTAATGTCCAAAGTTATGTACCGATGTGCAAATTCTGATGCCTGATTTCTGTGCAGTAACTGTTCTAGTTATGCCTGTGGTCAACCTCATTAGAAGAATATCTTGGCAAAGATTCCACCTGATTTAAAATGATATTATTTCAAGCAGATGACTGAAATGTGTGCTCCCTTGTTGGAATGTTTTACGGAGTGAAAACTTTAACAGCTGTGAATTCCAGAATTAGCAGTATAAACTAGGGCAGCTACTAGTGGTTACTAGTTATTGATTATTCTGATGATTATTCGGATAAAAACATTAGCATATTCTGCAGATTTTTTTTTTTAGTTAAGCCTTTTTAATACAATATTTTAAGGGATTTATTAAAGCCCCTGCATAAATTAAGTAGTACTTATGTGAAAGGTCTCCACATTGCAAAGATACTGTATAGAAGAACCAAACTGTCACCTTAAGGCAAAAGAAAATTTCTCAGGATGTTTAGAAACAACCCAATAACCTAGAAAAGCCAAAGCCCGACTTTAACTAGATCTTTTAGAACACCAGTGTCACAGATTAATGTTATCATGAATTGAGACTATTTTGACCTCAAATTTGTGATGATGAGATGGACATTTGGAAAATTTAAGTACAGACGTTCAAGCCAAAGAAAATGCCACCAACTGTTAAGCACAGTGGCGGTAGAATCGTGATGTGGGGTTGTTGTAGCGCTTCAACCAAACCACTACGAATGTATGGCATCTAGTTAACGGGCCGTTCCAGGAAAAGAAGCCATATGTCAAGGAAGCCATATTAGCCTATCTGGTCAAACAACCAGATAGAATCGCACCAGTTATTGATGGGTACAGGAGGCAAATACTAGTGTGGGAGTTTGCATGTAGTTAATTTTCATCATATATGCACCTTTTTAAAGAAAATATTCTATAATTATTGTACTCTTAAAACTGTATTATTCAAATAAATCTTCAAAAGACCTAAAATAACATTTATGACAATTATGAATTTATCAGTCAATTACATTTTATAAGGCATTAAATTACACCTTGCACATCAGATTATTGATTAATGTTTCATGATTAGGTTTCAGAAGCAACTCTAAACAGCTGCGTTTTTATTCTCAATTTAAAGAAACTCAGTGTTTCAGCTGTTTTGCAGTTTTCTAGAAGTTTGTTCCAGATTTCTGGTGCATAGAAGCTGAATGCTACTTCTCCATGTTTGGAGACCTTACTGTACAGTGAACAGTTGACTCACTCTGTTCTCTCAAGCAGAGTAATTTTGTCAGTTCACTAAATTCAGAAACAGATTAATTTAAGGTGTGTACCTGTAAAATATCTTTTACTTTCATAAAATTTAGACATAATGCTGTAAGATTCTGTTAAACCTGATACGATAATCTGACCCCACACCTGAACATAGACATAAAAACTGTGTTAGTTCATTGTTTGCATTGAGAAAATCTGGTGAAATCTTCATGAGACTTTGATCTTATTAGGATGTAAACATTAAGACTGCTGTTGATTGGCATTTTGGCCATTTGATTTCTTTAAAGCTACAACCAAAAAAAAAAAGACACCAAATAATGGCAAATTACATAATCACATCTCACTACTTTTAGGAGAATTTACTAGTCCTATTCACAATTATTTTGTATTTGTGATAATATGAAGTCACTGCTGGTCAGATAGGAAGTAGTTTGGAGTATATCTATGAATAATAGTGTTTACCTGCCTCGGTGCAGGTCTGTTTTCCTGACCGACACTTTAGCAAGTCTAGAAACTGGACAGCTGACAGATGCAGAACCAACATCTGTGGATTTTGACAGGCAAATTGATGTTTGTGTCTGGCATGTCAGTGTTTATGGTGTTTTTGTGTTACCTAGAGGACGGAAAGAGTCTTAAACCTGTCTTGGTGTTGACATTTATTTCATGTGGCTTTGAGTTTGCTTTGTGTGTGTTGATTCACACAGCAGCTCGCCATGAGACTGATGCGTTCGTTCATTGTGCTCTGAGCGAACGGCCGTGGTGTAACTCACTCGGTAACATCCTCACCTTTTGGATGCTTGTCTTTGGACACATTTTAAGCAGACTATTAATAGTATAGTGTCAAAGCGTAACGGGTGTGTTCGATGGCGATAGTGTGTGTGTGTGTGTGTGTGTGTGTGTGTGTGTGTGTGTGTGTGTGTGTGTGTGTGTGTGTGTGTGTGTGTACACACGCTGGAGTGCATGCTTTGGCTGTCACAAACTGGCTCTGAGATTTCTTGTGCCACCACGGAAGTGGAATTGGAAAGCAGATGAAGCTGAACAGTGGCTCTTTATACTCACAGAGAAAACAGCTATTGTTCTCCTGAAACACTCTCGATGCACAGAAAAGGAAGCTTTAATATGAGAAAATTGATTTGGCCAAATACTCTATTTGAACTTTTATGGATTTGAAGCATGACGTCTGTGTCGGTTTCTTTGAGGAGGAGGATCTAAGTCAGACGTTATTTCACCACAAAAAACAAACAACCTCTGTTTTTCAGTAAGTGGTTTTATTATTAGTATTTCTTCTGTAAAAGGTTCTTCTTTGTTGGTTATGCTTTCAGTATTTTTCTTTGAACTAGCAACACCACAGGCCACAATAACAAACTTGCTTGCTATGATTTCCCATCACTTAGGAAACATTTGACTCAAGAGTTGACTTGTATACCTCTAAGGTTGATTAAAACAGATTTGCACCTTATTGACGTGCAGCACACAGTTTTATTTAAACATCTTTGCTCAACTCAGCTGCAACGTTCCTGTGCTGGGACATGTCATTAGACACCAGACATTGTATTGTCTAAATGAAGCTTTGCAGAGTCAAGTAGTCATCATCAGGTGGATGTTTTTAGCAATAGGTGAGGAATAAATAATGATACGGAGTTTTGCACTCGTCTACTAAAGTGTTAGGCTTGTGGAGGCACATGTAAGTCTTTGTGGATTGATACCAACAGAAGAAGTTTAATTGAGTCAACAAATGTTCTGCAGATTTTCTATAAGCTGGAGTGAAGTTGCAGCTGGCTAAGGTTCAAAAATGTCAGTTTAAGAAAATATGAAATAAAATAGGAGAATGTGATTTCAGTATCTCTGAAATGCTAAGTAGCTTTTCAAAGACGGGGGGCAAAAACAAAAAAAAAAACAATGTGTTTTTTATTTAACATATTGGTATCAGTCCCATAACACAAATGGCAACAAGATGGAAATAAATATCTGCTTGTTGATTGGCCCAGTTTTACTTATTGGACCGATTTGTTAAAAAATGACTGACATCGGCCGATACTGTTGAATTACTAGACATGTGTCTAATGGTTATTGCCCTTAATGATAAAATATTGGATGTTGATATTTACCCAAAATGTGCTCATTGGTGCATCCCTGGTGTACATGAAGGTTTATGCATTTGTGGATAAGTATTGATCTGCAGTTGGCATTCTTAGGCTCTGCTGTTCTCAAGCCCCAACACTTTCCCATAATTGTTCATAGATTGACTTTCATGCCCTGAAGGCTAACCTCAACTCTGACTTTGACCTCTAACACCAAGCTTAAGCACAAACTACACCAACAGGTTGTTAAATTATACGTTTGCCAGTCTATATGCGATCGTGAACCAGAAATTAACTTGAACAGGTTTACACTTGTGCATGCCCCAAATAAATAAGTCATGCACAAACTGGGAAAAGCGCTTCTTGGCGGCGAGGCCTTAGTGGTGTTGAGTTCTAAATGAGTCTGTGGTTCAGCAGTAAACATGTTCTGAACAGGTTACATCATGAAAGAGTTCACAGCAAGAACTTTGAGAATTTACCCAGCTGCAAGGGTAGAAAGTTAGACTCTAATCTTTTTTGCTCTTTTTCATTGTCTTTTTTTTAAGAGGCTGACATAAAGAGTGGTTGCTTAAATCTGTTGTATTTAATTAGTTTTTAATTAAAAATGGGGAAAATGAAGTCCACTTATGCTTCCATTTCAATTGGAAATAAACTAAATAGGGATGCTAAAAGGACAAAGTTTCCTGCTTCTATAGAAGACTGCACTGCAAGATCAACATCAATGTCTGTCAAGTTACAAGCTCATTGAGACTTTTGCTCAAGGATTAATGAGTGCTGCACTCCTTCAATGATCAAATCAGGACAAATTAATTCTTATGGCAGTTTGGGAAATAAAAAAACAGACTCAACAGTTTGGTTGAAACAGACACTTTCCATCTATAAAACAGCTTAAGTGTAAAGATTGTTGAATGAAACGGGATGTTGTGCTTTTAAGATGACTTTTGTTGTGAATTGTTGCTGCATGAATAAAATGGAAGTGAGGCAATATCTATAAATGAGGTAGTCTGGCGGTGCAGAAGTCTTTTAGTCTATACTAACCTACCAGGTGAGTCACCACTGTTGAATTTTTATATGTTGAGTAAGGAGATTTCTCACGTGTGTCGATCTCCATGGTTTCATATGATTCTGTGAAAAAGGTGGGGTTGTCAAACCTGCATTGTTGTGTCCTCGGGTAGCTAAACCTCAGATTTCCTCTGTCATTGCTGGTTAAAGTGGCTAATGAATGACGATGGATTTGTGTGTCAAGTTGGAAGAAGATGCTCAGCTTTCTGTTTGTGTGTGGCTGTTTAAATCTCACCAGTTTATCCTCCCACTGGCTTCTCTTTCTTTACTGCTTTCAAACCCCAAGGGAGGATTCAGGCCCATCCAGGTAACTCTAACATCCCTCTGTGTCGAGTCTCTTACGAGATGCATGGCATGAAGAGGATCATCCTGAAATGATCCTGTCCCTCCTAACTTTTAATCCCATGCA
Organism: Micropoecilia bifurca; assembly: GCA_903067075.1. Lineage (NCBI taxonomy): Eukaryota > Metazoa > Chordata > Actinopteri > Cyprinodontiformes > Poeciliidae > Micropoecilia > Micropoecilia bifurca. The sequence continues at coordinate 30,813 of CAEGAF010136011.1, read as the reverse complement.
CCTCCCCTACCCCTCCTCCATCTTTACCGCAGTAAACACAGCGTACGGAGGCTTGTTATTATCGTTTATTATTCTCTAATGTCCTTTAGAGTGCCGCTAAGGGACTCTTTTGACACTTTTAAGTTTGTCAAATTGACTCCATTCATTAATCATTTCTTTAATGAGCTTGCACAGTGAAATGACTTGCATGCCTAATATGAGAGATGCGGCGTATTCCCTTCGTAAGCGTTTTCTTTGTTTTTGTTTTCTTCCTGTCCAAATATTTTCAGTGACGTTTCTGAATTGTGTCGTATTGAGCGAGTTTAAGTGGTTTCTGTGTTGCATAAAGATCTATTTTAGTTTCCCTTTTTGTTTTCAGCCAGTGTTATAAAGTTGTTTTTGTCTTTTCACCATTTGTTGCTTAGCCAACAGTTTTCCAGAGAATTTCACTGAGAATGTCTTTAGGTGACTGTTGTCACATTTTCCCCCACAACTATTTGCAATAAAACCACTCAGGCTCATATATTATGTGAAAGGTGATTTCCCTCTTGGGTATTTTTAGACAGTTTTAAAGCCTTGTTTATCCCTTTGTCAAACACTTGTCAAATATTTGAACTTGGTCAAATATTCCAAGTTTGACCTAGTGGCCTTCTTTTTTTTAATGTTTTCTCACAGAATTACCTGATTTTAAGCACTTCATTATGATGTGCTTTACAGAAGTCACTGTTGCTGCATTTGCAGTCATTTCTGGTTTAGCACGTCTGAGGCAAACTGACAAATGGCAAAGAAAGTTTAAAAGATTTCTAAAAATATAATTTTGGTGGCAATGCCTGTGCACAGAAATTGATACTTGTGGTTTGCGTAGAGAATGTAAGTTTTGGCATAGATGTTGATTTATAGATTTTATTTTTTTATTATTATTTATTTATAACTGAAATTCAGAACACATTTAACCAATTACATAATTAGTGCACAGAATTTCCTTCAGAAAACTTGCTAAGCCCAGTGGTAGGGATGCTGGTGCAGTCATCCAATGGCCCACCTTGTTTTTGAGATAAAAATGTTTAAATTTGACAGGAAATTTGAAAATATCACTAGCTACATGTTACTGGAAGACATTAACAATACCTAAATACCAACTATGAAGTCTTAGAGGCAAACATTAAAAAAACCTTAAATAAATAAACAAACAATGCTTAGCCTGGTGGGGGGGGCAAGTAAAGCCTGGTGGCCCACCAGGATCACCTGGTGCATGTTGTCTTAAGTGCACATTGTGTGTTTGATTTGGTTTGAGTAAAAAAACAGGTGCCAATGGAATTAAATGTCTGTATTTGTCCCATCCTTTTTCACTGATAGCCATTTTGAAACTTCGCTTTTCATTTATTTGATTGTGCTTTGATTGATTAATCTGTTAACATGAGCACTTCAAGATTTCAGTAACAACGTGCGGATTTTCTTTTCTTATGTTCGGCTTAAATTTTTTCTTGGTGTTTTTTTTTTTGTCTCTTGCTTTTACAGAATGTTTTTTGATCTCATGTTTCTGAAAACAATTATTTACCAATAAAAACATATTCAGTGTTTTTATTTAGGAGCTCAAAGATTAATGCCAGCATGCATGTTTCTAAGTATTATTCTGCATTTCATTCATCAGAATAACTGATTTTAATGCTGAAAATCAGAGACATTTTTGAGCTGCCTTAAACAAAGGATCCCGTTGGAGGAAAATATCTGGACGCCTGAAAAAAACATGTCTTTTTTTTCTCTCTTTCTTATATTACCCTCAGTTTTTTCAAAGGACTCAGATGCAGACTGCGAGGGCCTCGATGCCGACAAACTCACCCTCCATTCGTCCGGGTTCACAGGCTCCCACGGCGGCTGTCTACCCCACTAATCAGCCCATCATGATGACCATGGCCCCAATGCCTTTTCCATCCCCACAGGCTCCACAGTACTACATCCCACAGGTGAAACGCTAACCTCCAAAATACTAGTTTTCCTGTTTAGTTTGGCTTAAAAGTGAATCAGGCAGAATGTTTTCCACATTTCTTGCTAGACTACTCAGCATTATTTATGCTGCTTTTATTTTTCTTAAATTTAACAGAAGTAATTACAAATTTAATTCAGATTGATTCATTAATACTTTGTGCAGCTGAAATCAATTTTACATTCTTTCATTTTTAATCACATTTACTGTGAATGTGAAAGCCCAATGTTGGTATCTACAGGAATGAAAATGAAACCATGCAAAATCATACATTTTATATCAGTACATTAGTATTATTGATCAATCAATTTTAATGGTCAATAAAAATCATTAAAACATAAACTATATATCTTTTGATGAGTAAGCTGAACACAAACATAGTCACAGGCTTATTAATGTTAGTATCTGCCATGTTTTTTCTTTTCTTTTTTTTTTTTTACCCAATTTAAAAATATTAAAACATTTTGCGTGTGTGTTTTTTCACTCGCTTTCTCTTGCGTCCCTCCAGTATCGGCCCAGTACACAATATGTGGGACCGCCACAGCAGTATTCAGTGCAGCCGCCCGGTTCTGGCACCTTCTACCCCGGACCAGGACCAGGGGAGTACTCCAACCCATATCGTGAGTCTTCCACCTGTCATTAAGCACATGCAATCTCAAGTCAGAACCACTCGTTATTACATCAGCTCTTTAGTCTGGAAGCAGAACCCTGCTTTTACTAAAAATTTCCTTTTCTTTTCTTGTAATCTGGTTCAGATCCCCTCAGGTACCACCCTCCGGTTTCACCCTCTGTCCCTGCTCCCGTTCCTACAGCCGGGCCAACCTTCTACCCTGGCCAGACTCTGTTCTCCCACTCACCCTCGATCATAGTGCCTACACAACAGCAACCTCAACCAACCAGGCGTGAGAAGAAAACAGTAAGTACCTTAGTAGTTTTTTCTGATTTCTGTTCTTTTGCAAGTTCTTGCATTTGACATTTGTACACATTAAGTCACCAATTCACTTGGTAACAGAAATATCAGTACCTTTCAGGTCGTTCGCCCGGTCACCCTTGTTTTTTTGGAAGTGTGAACGACCACGGAAAAAAATCCGATTTGACAAAAAATCGGAATTGGGTCACTGAAACATTCTTGGGTCCCACTAACATTTATTCTAATAATCATTTATTCCGATGAATATATTTTATAAAAAAAAAAAAAAAAAACATTGGCACATTCTAGAAACGTTTTATTCTATTTTTAAACAATGCTAGAAATACACTTCCTTTTTCAAATAAAAACATTTTCAAACTTAACATGCAATATCCAGCATTCCTTTAGTGAACACTCAATCATTTGTAGCAAAGGAAGCGTATTCAGTTAAAGACTATTTCTGACTTTAATATGTGAAAACTCAGCCTTTTCTGCTTGACTTATCAGTACAGTGTAGAGCTGCTCTGGTGATGTTTTTTTGATTGACCGATTTAATAACTGGATAGCAAAAGGTGCTTATTAGGACAGAAGTTGAACCAGGTGAAGCTAAAACCGTGAAAGGACTTTTTGGTAGAACAAATTCACAGACAAGGAAGATTTTAATCTTAAATGCAAATGTATGTATTTTTTTTTTGGTTTAATTACTACACTGAGTGTTACTTTTTCCAAAAATTGTCATTTTTTTTGAGTCTGTATAATCCAGTTAATGGTTAAGTGATTACTAATTTAGTTGTTGATTATTTTAATGATTGATTAATCATGATTAATTGATTAATGGATTGGTAAAATCCATTAATCACGACTCATTGGTTATTTTAATATTCGGTTAAGGTTGTTAGGTGAGGCTGATTCACTGTGTCTGCCTTCTGCTTGGCCTCAGACTTTAAGACTTTAGTAAGGTTCCTGTTTCTTTTTTTCTGCCATTGTCCTCACAGATCTGTATCCGCGACCCGAATCAGGGCGGTAAGGATATCACAGCAGAGATCTTGGCAGGGGGCTCAGGGAGCAGGAACTCAACGCCCCCTGTCGGTCCCCCTTCCTCCACCCCAACACCACCACAGGTATGGCTCTCTTAGGACTCTGGTAGACCTACGATACATCCACATTATGAGAGGAGCCATGAGTTAATCTTAGGAACAAACGGGATGCTCTTTCTTAGTAATTTATTACAATCATTCCGTAACTTTATTAGTAAAAACTCAGAGGTTTACTACACCTTAAATTTTGCAGATATTTTGGGTAGTAAATACAAATCTGAATGTTTTCAATGTGGTCTTATGTGACGGAGCAACACTGAAGAGATGCACCATTGTAAACAAGAAGGAAAATGAATCGTTTTTAACAATTTTCCCAACAAATAATCTGAAAAAGGAGGTGCGAATGTGTATTGAACCCCAAATAGAATCATTTCACAAGACTGTTGAACATTAAGATATGTGTAGCAAGAGGATCAAGGCCTTGTTATGTTGAAAACATCTCTCTATGTTTTCCACCTGCTTTCTTCGCATTGCTGGTTGTTTTTCCTGCTTTCTACAGTAGATTACATCAGCCTGTAAACTCCTGCAGAATCCTCTCAGATAGCCCCGACTTTCCTGAGTCAGCATGTCTCTGCCCTTGCAGAAAGAAAATTTAATTAGTTTGACTTGCTGCTTAGAGTAACTTGGATTGTGCGAACAAACCTCAGACAAATGAGACAAACTGATTTCAAATTGGATTTCTCGTCTAGATTCTGAAGAGGAATGTTAGTGACTTTTTTCTCTTTGTGTTTTCCTGGGGATCTTAACGGCCTCTTTCCTGTTCTTCCATGTTTTCATTGTCCTGTGTTTTCATCCTTCTCTTTCCAGTCCTCCCACAGTCATCCTCCCCATCATGTTTCTCGTCCACCGCTCTCTCCTTTTTTTCCCACTTGTGGTCTCGTGTATTTGTATGTTTACTTGCCTACATTTCAATGCCTCTATTTTCTGGTTTTCTGTGTTGATGGACTTTATGGCTGCACCCTCATTATCTTCGCATTTTCTCCCTCAAATGACAGCACCCGAGCAGCAGCCAGACTCCGGAGCAGCAGCACTCGCAGCCCCCGCCCCCTCCGCAGCAACAGGCTCATCCCGGAGGCCTGGCGCTCGAGCCGCAGCAGATGCAGCAGCAGCCGCCGCCGCTAACCACCGGGGCTTCAGACACCAAACCAGGGCCAGGTCTGCCCAAAAAAACATCCTTCATAAATCCTACGCTTGAACAAGCTCAAATGATCTTTCAGTTTTTACCTCGAGAACAAAATGACAAAAATGATAACTTTGGTCCAAACAATGACCATGTACAAAATATCTCTTCTTGTTTCAACTGGAATTTAGCACTTTAACTGGATATATTTTAAGACATTTCCTCTTGTTTCCTTAAATGAAGTTCGATCAGTGCTTGAAATTCTTGAAAATGCTTAAATTTCAAAAAGATATTTTCAGGGCTTGGAAACTGCTTGATTTGTGTATATAGTCTTTGAAATTGCTTGTTATTCCATCTGCACAGTTTTATAATAAATCTCTAGGAGAAATAAACTCCATTTATAAAGAAATGATTTAAGCATTTAATTTGTACAGCAAGTTCATGGACCTTTACACAAACCTATTTGTTTGATGTAATGCATGTTTATTATTTCTATGACTTATTAATTGAAATGAAGGTTGTCTTATATGTTATACAATAGTTATTGAAATTGAGGGATTTTTTTCTTGCTAAATTAATATTTTGTCCTATAGGATGTGTGAGAGAAAATGTTCAAAACATAAAATACAGTTATATTTTAGTCACAAGACATCATTGATCGATTAAATGATGTCACAATAGTGAATTGAAAGTGTTGTCATTTGTATTGTTTTATCTCCAAAGTGTGGTGCTAGAAAAAGTTTGAAAATTTACCTTGAAAATGCTTGAAAAACGCTTGAAGTTTATTGTGGGAAATGTGTACGAACCCTGTTCAACGTTTACTTTAAGTAATATTATTTAGTATCCTTCTGCATCGTTTCTTTCTTTCTCTTCCTCTTATCAGTGGATTTGCCAAAACTGGAGCCAGTCATCCAGACGTCTTCCTCTCCTGCGCTCCTGCAGCCTGAAGCCCCTCTAGAGAGACTGGAGGCCGACGTTTCTGTGTCTGAGCCCTCAGTCCCCGTTGAGCCGGAGCTTCCCTTCCAAGCCGCCGCCGCCACAGCCGCTGCGCCACCTACAGCAGCCAGCGCCGGTCCCTCGGCCAGGGAGCCCGCTGCCTCCGCCGCCTCCTCTGGTGGAGAGAGCAAATCACCCATGGTAGCACCTCACATGCCCAACACGGACAAAACCCTTCCAGACCCGCCGCAGACTTTCGATGCGTCTCCGTCGGCTGCTCCCAAGGCCCTGAATGGCCTCGCCGACTCGGGGAGTGAGCTCGACGCCGTGGCTCTCGAAGTCTCGCTTGTCCCACCGGCTTCTGCTCCCGCTTACAGAGATGCCTCCTCCTCTGAAAGCGCGCCCACTGACATGAGGCCAGAGGTGCCAATTGCTGCTGCGCTCTCCCCTCTGTCACCTGTCGCCGTGGTGCCTGTCACCCTTACCTCCAGCCCCCTCCCAGCCCTGCCAGTCATGCTCCCCCCCGGCCTCCCGCCTCTTGTGCAGGCCACAGCAGAGGCAGACGAGCCGAGCAAGACCCTCGACGTAAAGGACCTCATCTCCAGAATAGGGATGGAGGCGCAAGGCGAGAGCAAAAATGATTCCCAGCAACAGGCGCCGATCAGGAGGAGTCCTTCAACAGGTAACGGGATTCACTGTCAACTAGCAAGACTAGAATGTTCTTTTGTTCAACTTTGGATGTTTTTGTTTGTATGAGTTGGGCACATTTCAAGTACACATATTTCTTGTGGTGTTGCTGTTTTTGTCCTATTTTTGACGTTTTAAATCATCAGATAGATTTTTGTTTGTTTTTTGGACATTTTATTTATGTTGCTTTTCAAACAAACAACAAACAATTCGATACCGGGTTTCTCCACAATATTAGAATGGTTTAAATGAATGTATCTAAAATGAAGGCCTAAAAATGTCTTAAAAATATATTTTTTATAAAATTAGTTGGCCTTAAATAAAGTACTATTTAATGTTGTATGTTCTATTTAGTATTTTATTTTTTTTCTCACAAGACTTTTCTGTCAAGCAAAGTTTGAGTCACACTCTGACATCTTAATTGCATTCTGTGAGCTGGTTGAAGCAAGTTTTTCTTTTTAATAAATGAGGTTATAATTTAAATCTGTCTTTTCAAGTTAACTTGGGTTGTCTTTGTCTGATATCAAAACTTTTCACCAGAAATAAATGTGACAAACCATTGTCACACACTATGAAATGTTTACATGTACTTTACATGGGTTTTCTGCTTGCACACTAACACTCATTTGTTTCCTTACAGTTAATCAGACTTCTTCTGCTATACCAAAGACCTGGAGAAAACCAAATGACATGTTCGGTGCTGGAGATGCACCTCACAAGGACAATGAGGTCTGTTTGTTGGAAACCAAACAGTTGATGACTAAACAAAATGTTGGTATTTGATTTTCTTGTAGTGGAAAGTGTGAATATAGTGGGACAGAGTGGGAAAGGGGGAAAGAAAAGAAAGAATGTGGGGAAAAGCTCAGGAAAAAAATATTTCCACATGTGGAGAAAGGAGGCAGACGGAAATGACATTCGGTCGTTATAGTCCCAAAAAATACGGCAAGACGACTTCAGCCATTTTTAACCATCCTGTGTTAGCCTCTCTAAGGTACTGGTTTGTGCTTTTTTAAAGGCTTGTTGTCGATCATCAAATGGAAACAAAAATCCTCAAGCTGCTTATTTCAGGCTTTTGGAGAAGTTCTGTAAAGTGTTTATTTCAAGTCAAAAAGCTCTAAACTGAACCACATCGCACTGGCTTAGATTATAACTTGGTTCAGTTTACCGCCTGGTTCAGAGTGATACAAATGGCTGTGCAAAAAGAAGCATGTGGAGACGATTCTGGTTCATTTGAGGACTGATTGAAGTTTTTTAGAAGTTAGAAAATCCTTAAGTGTGTTTTGTTAGCCAATAAGGGGTGATGGCAAATGTTAACGGAAGGCATACGGCATGCGGTTATCATTCATTTTTTTGACAACTTAAAATTCAAAAGTAAACATGTCAAACTAATTTTGACATAATAAAAAAACCACAAATTAGCTCTACAGGTTTCTGTCTATTTTGCTTGGATTTTTATGTGGGTGGTTTTCATCCAGCTGTTTTGTTGAAAAGTAATTATTTTTCTACTCATGTCAAACAGATTTAACATGGGGCTGGGCGATATAAATTGGGAGAAAAAAATTCATGCCAGTGCAGATTTCAAATTTTTCTATTTTTTTCCAAAAAAACAAAATTCACAATTGAGTTTTAAAAAGATTCCCTCTAAATGTGGTTTTTATTTCAATCTTTCCCTCTGTGTGTTGTATAACAGAGTTTCAGAGTCAGGCTGAATCTATTACTTAACTGTCAAGAACATAGACACAGTTGGTAAAAAACATGCAATTCTACCAGAAAAACATCTTAAAATTAGAAAAGAGGGAAAAAGGCTTCGATAGATCTGACGTGGCTGACTCTTTTCTTGTGGTTCTTTTCTTCAAAATGGATCGTCCTGCAAACAGGATCGTTTCAATATCCTGCTACTGATGATAATTTCATGCTATTAAAGTGTTAAAAGATTGAGTATTTCTAAGTATAATCTGTAAAACCTGGAGCAAAGTACCGCTTCACAAAATATAAATTTTCTTATAGAATTATTACATTTGTTCTAATATTATGCCTTTATGGTCGCTTTATTTCGACTGATTTGACTGTATTCTTGTACTAAAAAAATCTCAACCTGGCCCTACATTTGGTCTTAGATTTGATCTGGATCCAAAGTCCAAATAAATAGAAGCAGTAAAACCTGCTTGTCAAACAGAATGGCGCCTTGAGAAAAGCAGACAACGCTATGAAGTAGAGTGTTGTCCAGAGTTTCCAAAAATTAAATCTCCAAAAACCAAAAATTTGATTAGTCAATAAGAGATTTATCACCCAGCCCTAATTTAGTGTTTAGTTTTTTCCATGTTATGCTTTAATAAGATGTTGATGAAACTGCAGAAAAGCAGAATCTTAGTTTGAGAAAACCTGCATCTGAAGACTGAATCTGGTGTCCACTCAGGAGGAGCCCAAATTTGTCGGCTCGCCTGCCGGTGACCAGGTCCTTCAGTTGGCCCCCCTCAGCTGCAGCCCTGGACCCCTGCCGTCACTCTTCCCCTCAGCTGCCGCTCCCACTAGCAGCCCTGATGCAGACGAAAAGTCCAGCATTTCTGAGGAGAACGGCGAGGCGGAGTCTGAACCCCTGAGAAACGGAGCAGGCCACACCTCGGAGACGGAGAGCAGCGACGGTGGCGCCACCCCTGGAGACAAGGAGAACTCCACGGGAGCTCCTCAGGATGTGGAAGGTAAGACGTCTCAGCGGACAACATTTTCTACAAATCCTTATTTTTTCGCGACAGTCTTCAGTGAAGACGCTGTTTGACTTCCTTGTTGAGTTTTTTTTTTCTGCTTCAATCCCGCTTGGTTTTCCAGACCTCGCTGATCCGAGTGGGAAGCGACAGTATGGCAGGGACTTCCTGTTGGGCTTCCAGTTCATGCCTCAGTGCATACAGAAACCCGAGGGGCTCCCACCAATCAGCGATGTGGTGCTAGACAAGGTAAGATCACCCAGATATCATCATTCTTTAAAAAGAACATTTAGTTAATAGTCCTCTTAAGAGGTCATGCATGTTCCCTATTGAGCTTTTCCTCCACTCAACTTTCATTTACTATTGCTGGATATAACCAGCTTCTTTGGTAATCATCCACTTTGGCTAATTCTTCACAGAAAGTGTCAGTAACTGGTAACTCTTAAGTATTTGTATTGAAAATCCCTTTTTCTTTTGATGCCATATGGCTTAGTAACTGTTTCTCGCTCCTCCATCTTTCCAAATTTGTTCAGATTGCTGTTGAATAAAGGCTTCAAAGGCCAAAGCAAATGTTTTAAAAAATATGTTTATTGGTGGTGGTTTTTCAAATTCTCTGAGAAATTAAAATGTTGGTTTACATTATTGTAAACCCTAATTTGTCGCTGTTTCTTTTTTTTATTGATTCCGATTAATTCATATGGAAGAGAAACCAATATGTAACAATTAGTTTCAGTTGCTTATGATGTTATTTTGGTACTATTTAAATGAACCTCAACAACCTTCTGTCGAAACATCCACAAATTTTCACTTGCGTTATTTACACAAAGAACTGTCAGACTTCCTGCAGCTTGATTTCCAATGGGTTTGACATAATCAGTCATTTCTGCTGCAGTTTTCCATTTTCATCCAAAGCTCTTTGCTAAGTAAAATTGCTCACGTAAGTTAGAAATTCATTTTGTAACTGGGTTTCCCATGGATAATTATTATTCAACAGCTGCACTAATAATAAAGTAATCAAGTCTTTTATTATGAAGCTTCATCCATTTAAATATATCTGAAATGATTATTTAATCAGAATTATAGGTTATTACTTGGAGGAAAGATCACTTATGAAAGCTCATGCTGGAACTTTGTCATAAATGTGTCTAAAGATGAAGCAATAAAGAATAAACTAATTAATTATGAGCATAATCTGTGGTGCTGATTCCACTTTTGGTGATCTGTTAAATGAATCCAATTTATTTTCTGCTGGCTCACAGTAAAACAACATGGACGTGGTTTTAGTTTGTCAGAACGTCTTGATCAAAGTTGAAGCAGCTTGGTTTGCTGCTCAGACCCACGTCTATGTATGGGTGGAGCATATGGCCCGCTGAAATGCTGTTTTGATTAAAATCACATTGCTATTATGTCACCCTTGGCAGCGTTAGGATTACATGCCCCTCCCCCACTTTGTTCAAACAGAACTGTGAACTGTTGATTGGTGCCGTCCCAAAGTTTCGCTTTTCTCACAGGGAGAGAGCCGAGTTTCTCTGGAAAAGCTCAGAGAGGAAGTCATGGACAGCTGAACGACAAAAAGTCTGACTTGTTCTCCCCCACACACTGCACTCTTCTTTTTTTTCTTTCTTCACTTACACCACATCTGGTTCCAAAGTACTGATTGTCTCTCCGAACACACCAAGCATATTTTAATATCAGTTTAGAAAGTGCTGATCATAAAACAAACCCTGATGCTTTGATCTGCCCATCATTAATAGCAGGTCAACTATAGAGAATCGCTGAGGAGGAAATTCACACACACACTCTCTCTCTCACACAGGGCATGCTGAGCCCCTTCTGCTCTGTTGCCAGATTAGTTAGAAGATCACTGCGCCCCCTGCTGTTCATCTCAGCCTGGTGTGTGCACAAATGCCTAACGATGTGTATGCTTTGTGTCACGCAGATGAACCAAAACAAGTTGCCATCTCGGGCCGTGGACTCCAGGGTGATTTCCAGGGGTCCCGATTTCACACCTGCTTTCGCCGATTTTGGGAGGCAGATGACCGGAGGACGAGGAGCAGCTGTGAGTCACACACACAAAAACAAACACACACACACACACAGCCATTGATAAAATCACACACACTCCGGGTGAAAAAGCATGTTCTTCCAGCAGCTATAGCAGGTAAATATATTTGGGTGGTATGAATTTGCTATCAAGGAAAATTAAAGCTGATTAAATCTTAAGAAAAATGTGGATTTCTATTTTATCCAAGAATTTTAACCTACAAACCAAGAGGAAAACTGACTTGCCTTTGTAGAATTAGAATTTTATTGCAATATTTTGTAGAACTTTTGTAATAACGATAAAAGTGACCATAAAAAAGCTAAATATTGCTATTTTTTTTAGATGACTGGATAAATGTTCTCGAAGAACGTTGAGCTTCTTTAGGATGCCACATACTTAAAGAAGTGTGATTTAAATCATTTAACTGCACTTACAGGCTTCATTTAATATGTTTTGGATTTATTGATATTTATTGTTCCTCTTATGGAAAAAAAAACCCAGGAGAAAATAGGACACAGAATTTTAGTCAATTTTTTGAACAGTAAGTGTAATTTATTGCATCAATAGATTACAATAAATCACAATTCTTATAACAAATTTTTCACGATAAACGGTACAATAAATGCCCTGTCCTTGTGTTTTCTGCATCCACAGCTGATGAGCATGGGGACACGCCGGCCTCCACCCAGGAAGATCATCGTCAATGTGTCTGTCAACGACGATGTTCAGCTGAAGAAGTCGGAGAACGCCTGGAAGCCCGGCATGAAGAGGGAGGGCCTTCCAGAGGATCCAGAGACGCAGAAAACACAGGCAGGAAAACTAAACAACTCAAACACAAAGGAAATGCTCAGCACTAAGCTAGATTAACGTCTGAATTCAATCTTCCCTTACGGGTATTTTTGTTTTCTTTTTGCTGCAGGAGCTCTTCAGGAAGGTACGGAGCATCCTGAACAAGCTAACGCCACAGAAGTTCAACCAGCTGATGAAGCAGGTCACCGATCTGACCATCGACACCGAGGAGAGGCTCAAAGGGGTCATCGACCTGGTTTTTGAGAAGGCCATCGATGAGCCCAGCTTCTCTGTGGCGTATGGACAAATGTGTCGGTGCCTAGCTACGGTAAACAATGTGTTTAATCAACTAGCATAGCAAAAAAAAATAGAATAGAGAGTACTGCATCTTATTTGCTGCAACACCAAGTCAAATGGTTTCCCTTATCCGACTTTTTTGTTATTTCTGTGCAGCTCAAAGTGCAGATGACGGACAAACCCAACTCCACTGTAAACTTTCGCAAACTGCTGCTAAATCGCTGCCAGAAGGAGTTTGAGAAAGACAAGGCAGACGACGTGGTGTTCGAGAGGAAGCAGAAAGAGCTGGACTCTGCTGCATCGGTTTGTCTTCTCATTAGCATGTTCTATATCCGCTTCCAGCTACTGGGGCTGATGTTTGTCCTTCTCGGCGTCAGGCGACAGAGCGCGAGCGGCTTCGGGAGGAGCTGGAGGAAGCCAAGGACAAGGCCAGGCGGCGCTCCATTGGCAACATCAAGTTCATCGGCGAGCTCTTCAAGCTCAAGATGCTGACCGAAGCCATCATGCACGACTGCGTGGTCAAGCTGCTGAAGAACCACGACGAGGAGTCTTTAGAGTGCCTGTGCAGGCTGCTTACCACCATTGGGAAGGACCTGGACTTTGAAAAGGCCAAGGTGAGCGGCAGGAGGTTTAAAGAAATATACTAGATTGCTCTAGCTTTGAGGGTTAAACTTTTCACTGAAACCCCTTGTCGGTGCAATACTATAAAGTTACAGTGTGGAGGTTAGTAACTCAGTTTAACAGACTTTTATTGGCCCGAAATGTTCTAAGGCAACTGGGGAAAAAAAGCACCTCGTGTTCCCATAAACATGCCTGGCATTTCTGTTGGACACAGAGCAAAAATACACACTGTTCTCTGTGTGTCAGGTTAGCTTTTCATTTGGGATTAGTTTACTCTTAAACAGCTACACTGCACCTATAATCTTTTTGACGCTGTGACGATGTGCCATTGGTGTTTTTATTGCTGCCTGGACGTTAGACTCCTAAGGTTTTAAAGACGTAAAAGTGAGGTTTGTGGTAGGATTTGATCCAGCAGTGGTTTGGTACATTTACATTGGGATGTGCTTTATCTTCTCAACAGCATGGAAACTAAATGTGAATTAGACCTGCTTTACTGCATCACTGCTCCTTCTGAAAAGTGTTTCCAGGTTGCAGAAAATGAATTGGACAAATGTCAATAAATGGTACCAATATTTTTCTGTCATGCCTGTTTAATTTTTTATACAACTATTCTTCTGTATCTTGGAGTGATGAGGGTTTTTTAAACACTAGTCAGTACTTTAAAGGGTAGTATTAAGTATTTTCTGGGCACTTAGTGCCATTTTACAGCACAATCAAGTAACTGTTAACTTCAGCTGTTATAGAAATATTATATATTTATATACATATCAAATAACTTAAAAGAAATATGACTTCACAATAAGATGCTTTGAAATCGGTCCTCTGTCTCTTTAAGAAGCTCCTACTCTTTGCGACATACTGTCAACATGTCACCACAACAATGATACTACATTATCCTGTCTGCATCTGTTCTTTGGAGCATTGAACTGAGAAGTAGTTTGTTTGCTAACGGCTCTTGGAGGAGCTGACAACGATCTGATCAGGACTTTCTGTCTGATTAGTCATTTCAAAACAGCCACAGGAAGGAAGTTAGTCCTGTTCTCATCCTTTGTAAAAATTAATGAAATAAATGTCATACATATGTTTTAAAGTGCAGTGAAAGGACGCACTACCGCTCAGTCACCAATGTCGTTCCAGTTTCTGGAGTCTCTTCTGTTCTTCCTTTTCTTGAAAGTGATAAAATATTTAATCTTGGCTGGAGTTTCTGCCGTCCAATCCAGGCTTACTCTGTCACCTGAAAAGCTCATAGCTTATTCGCTTGTCTCTAAAGATAAACTTGAGCAGACAAACATCTACAGAATTCAGTAATTTAATGTTTTGTTCCTGGAGTTTTCCTGCATAGCAGTTAGTTTTTTGTCTCTGTTTTAATATAGGTTGGTTATAATTCAGCCCAAAATTAAAGAAAATAGACTTAAGAAAGGTAGTCCTTTCTTCTGCACATAGTAAAACTCTGTGACAATTGTGCAAGTCCGAATATATCTGACCAGAGCAGATTATATGACAAGAGGCTGGAGCTTTATTGCAATATTATAATTATTGTAAAAAGAAAAAAATAACTTGTATTCTCAGCAGAACAAAAGGTTTGATTAAAAAAAACCAGAATCTTTCAAAATTGTAAATCAGTTTTGGGATCCATGCCAAAAATAATTGAGGGTTTTAAAAAATGGCAGTGTAAAATTAGTCTATCTCTCTCTCTGTAGGAACATCAGGTATCAGGAATTACCAATCCTGATTCTTCAGGAATCCCCCAGTTGGTACCCAGATACAGAACCTGGGATTACATCAATAGAAGAATTTATTTTCTGGCATCATCTTCCTAATCAAACAGAAGCTCATTTCAAACCATCCTAACACTGTTTTTTTCCCCTCTGCAGCCTCGCATGGATCAGTATTTCAACCAAATGGAAAAAATTGTCAAGGAGCGGAAGACATCATCTAGGATACGGTTTATGCTCCAGGATGTTATAGACCTAAGATTGGTGAGTGTGTCACACTGGTACTTTATTTTCAGTTTCATAGATAAGTTTTATACGTTCGTCCAGATTTCACGGAGCGCTCTCTCCCACAGAGGGTTGTTTCATTGTTTCTGTTTCTTTTCTCACTTGTTGGAATGTCATCTTGACTGTTCAGGTCGTGTTGTGCTGAACCTGTTGTATGCCATCAGCCTTAGAGTCAAATTTCAACTATTTTACGTGAAAGACTGATCAGTCTCCCAATCGCATTCTAAAAATAATGGGTTTTTATCCAGAGGCACAGTGACAAAAGCAGTTTGCTCATATCTGCTCAAATCTACTGTCATGTTTAAGATGAACAACATCAGATGATTAAACCAGTTATGTGGTGCAGTAACTGCATAAAAAATAAATTGTGAGAAAAAACCCTGAATCATGGGCCAGTTAAATTAAACAAGCAAGCAAATGGAATGTAATAAAATAATTTATGTGAAGGAACAAGGTAGTTAAGGAGGAAAACCTACCAACCCTTCAGTTTGTGTCCTCAGACAGATATTTAGGGAGTTTTCCATTCAAAATTCTTGACAGATGATTAAAATAAGAAATATTTTCATTAATTAAGAGTAACTAGAAAAAATGGCTCAGAATTATCAGCCAGAATTAATTTATGAAAAATGACAGAGTATATATGTTTGCATCCTGTTTTTTAAGGGGCTTTAACACTTTTTCATATCTATCAACTCAATAACAGTAACAGGTTCATGTTGGTTAGTCAGTGGCTGTTGCTTGTTTTAACACGTGGAATTTTTATTTAATTTTTTTCTTTATGGCTCTTGAGCCTTTTAGATTGATTTGTGGATAATCAACTAGTTTAATGATTTAAGAAAGTAAGATTACTACCTTGGGCAGCCATTGAACAGGTTTTAATCTGGGATGCGACTAATGATTATCTTACGAATCAATTAATCTATTGATTATTCTGACAAATAATTGATGAATCAGATTTTTAAAAAAGTCTTATTCATTAGATTTTTCATTAAAGCACTTAACGTTTTATGCAATATTGGAAATGCATTACAAGATGCAAATAAACAGTTAATTTAATACGAAAATATATTTTTTCTTGCCTAACATGCAATAACAAAGTATTCCATTAATGTACGCTAGATACACTAGCAAAGGAGGGATCTGCAGATAAAGAAATACTAATATCATGATATGATATCATAATATCAGTCCTTTCTCATTAACTTAGCATCAATACAGCAGAGGATTCAGATGTTCTTTTTTTTTCAATTAACTGATGGATAATTTGATGCAAAAGGTTCCTAATAGGATTTTTATATATATAGAACTACGATACTAAAACTATGATACTTGACTTCTGGCTAGAACATAGACATTTATCTTAAATGCAAAATGTATGTATTTTTTGTGAAGTTACGGCTTAATAATTGTGTTCTTCCAGCAAAATGGCCCTTCTTTGGAGCCTACGCCAGCTGTTAACATTTAATCGATTACTAAATTAGTTGAAGATTATTTCAGTAGTCGATTTGTTGCGATTAATCCGATTAATCGTTTCAGCTCTAGAGTATTAATCGTGGCGTTGATGTTGAGCTGCTTTGTTGGCGCTAAATGTCGCGCCGTCTCCTCTACAGCACAACTGGGTGTCGAGGAGAGCCGACTCCGGCCCAAAGACCATCGAGCAGATCCACAAGGAGGCCAAGATCGAAGAGCAGGAAGAGCAGCGAAAGGTTCACCAGCAGCTGCTCTCCAAAGACAGCAAGAGACGGCCGGGTCAGTCCTGGAGTCGGAATCCTCTTTAAAGCTTAGACTCGCACATCGGCTCGGGAACCCTGCAGGCATGCAGGCACACTTCCTGTCCGTACAGCCTGCAGAAATCCCATTGTGCCCAGCAGCAGACAGGAAGCCCCCCCACTCCCCCCCTCCCTCCCCCTGGCTCCCATCTGTCACCTGACTTATAATATTTCGTCATATGCGACAGTAACTGTGGAAAATGTCTCAAATGTCCTTTGCACAAAAGTTGCAATTTCACAGAATCTCTGAGTTCATGATAAAATTCTATTTTCTCTTCCTGTTTGTGGCGTGTTTGTTTGGTGACATAGATCCACGAGAGCAGAGGGAATCCCGCAAAGAGGAAACCTGGAACACTGTGCCCATGACAAAGAACAGCAGGACCATCGACCCCAATAAGATCCCAAAGATCTCCAAGGTGAGCCATTCGCCCGAGGCTCACAGGCTGCGTTCACACAGCCGGCGAATTCGACCCAAATCCGCTTTCTTTTGCCCAAGTGCGACCCATATTCAGCTTTTACACGGCAATCTGAACGGCCAGAATCTGATCTTTTCACCCCCGCTAAGTTAAATCCAGGTGCCGATGGACGAGCAAAAGACTTTGAGCAAGTTTGACAAGAGTTGACTCATCTTTTGGTAATAAAGAGGTTTGCATAATTCACCTTTGGTAAAAGTGACTGTAGCCATTTTTTAGGAAGATGACAATACAGGAAGTGAAGCTGAGACATGTGCTTTAACAAAAAAGCTACAGCAGCTCTGATTATTGAAGATGTTGATTCTGGTTCTGACAAGAAGATGCAAAAATGTTACACATGAAAAATCCATGCAAGATTTTTATAATATAAAAATGTTAAACTGGAATAATTTATGCAGGCAGAGAATCACCTTTCCAGCTTATATTCTCTTCATTATTTTTTGAGTGATTTTTTTTTTAACTCTGAAATTGAAGTAAGAGAAACTTTGCAAAGTTAATTTATTCAAAATTATACACTAGATTCAATAGAAGATTTTCTTGTTATACATTATCACTACATAAGTGGAATTTTAAATTTAAAGTTATAAAATGAGAAACTAATTAACGAAGAAAGTGTCCATCTGCTCGGTAACAAGCCAATGCTGATGTTTTGTTGCAGTGTGTTGAACTGTTTCTGCACTGTCCTTTAGTTTGTCTCTCACCTTCATTAAGGTTTGTCCTCCACTGCCACTCAGGGCTGCATGTTTTTACTTTTGGCAGAATGTAATTTACTGTTTCCATTCCGACCGGATGTGTCTTGTGGAACAGAACTGTTCTTTAAAGGCTCCCTGCCCTCATCTGGTCTGCATTATTGTGGTTTAGCTTCTGCAGTGCATTTAGTTGCCTCCCCTGCTGGATGGATTGGGTACTGAAATGACCAAAAGCAAAAACAAAAAAATAGTTTTGGACCATAGACTGTAACTACTTCTTGATTTCATTTCCAGGATTTATGGGCCAATTAGCACCTCTCTTGGCCTCCCAAGTTTTCCATAGGTTTATGGGGACATTTGTTGTTTTTTTTAAACGTCTGGACTTCTGGTTAGTTTTCAACTATTTTCATTTATAAATTATTTGATCTCTGGCTGAACAGTCTCATTGCATTTTTGTTTTTTTGTTGTTGTTTTTTTAATCTGGTGATGTTTTTCCACAATAAATGTAACAAAAACTGATTTTACAGCCTCAGATGGATGAGAAGATCCAGCTGGGCCCTCGGGCTCAAGTCACGTGGGTGAAGGGCAGCAGTGGAGGGGCCAAAGCCAGCGACTCGGGTAAGAGGGCAACCAACTTAAGAACAATCCAGATTTAAAACATTGAACTAAACATGCAGTATAAGCTGATTTAGTTGTGAAATGAAGTTCAAATTTAACCCAGTGGTTAAGGTTAATGAGATTATTTTCACATTAGGTGGAACTAGAAAAATTCTGAATATCTAACCTTTTTCTCAAAGTTTTAAAACTCTGTTTTATTAAAAAAAAATTGTAAATGCATTTTCAATTTACAGGGATTGTACAAATGCTAGAATTCCTTAAAAAGCTAGAATTACAATTAGGTGTTTGTTTTTCAGGGTTTAGAAAATGCTTGATGATTTCTGTACAGGGTTCTTGAAAGTGCTTAATTTCAAAACTGCACAGTTTTGTAATAGATGTTTGATTAAAAGCCTAAATTTGGGAAATCTTATTATAATTGAAAGCAGATATTTTCATTCACTCAATTAAGACACATTTTTCTCACTGTGTAAACTGAAAGCAGACTAAACATTTCTTGTTTTAGGTTAGATACAATCAGGGTTTTTGTAACTTTCTTTGTATATTGTGTTTGAGCATTTAAATTGAGCAGAAACACAATTTGTGTGGATTTTTTCAATGTAATTACGGTAACACTTTATTTGAAGGGGTGTGCATAAGACTGACATGACACTGTCATAAACATGACATAACACTTGTCATGAACATAAAGAAGTTTTTATGAATGTTTGACAATTGTCATGAAGTGTCATTCAGTAAATAATGACACTTTTAATGGACTTTCAATGCAACTTTGCATTAATAGTGTCATTATTTACCGAATGACACTTCATGACAACTGTCAAACATTCATAAAGATTATGCATTAAATTATCATAATTTACAAAATCATGCTAAGTTGGCACTTTTAATGGACTTTTAATGCAACTTTTAGAACAACTTTGTTTACCGTAATTATTTAATATTCCGAATGGGTCAATGATTGTCTTGTGTTTTGTATGTTAAACAAAATGACTGAAATTGGGGGACTTTTCTGTTAAATATGTGTTTAGTTTGACCAGTCAGGTGTATAAGGTGTGTGTGTGTGTGTGTGTGTGTGTGTGTGTGTGTGTGTGTGTGTGTGTGTGTGTGTGTGTGTGTGTGTGTGTGTGAGAGATAGAGAGAGATTGCAAAACATAACTTTTTGCTATGTTTCAGTTTACTTTGTCTCAGTTTTATCATGTAGAACACTTCCACAAAACATTTTTAGCAGTAATAATTTATGTTATATAATAGTGAATTAAAACTGTCCAATTATGTTTTCTTAATCTCCAAAATGTGGTGCTGGAAAAGTTTTAAAACTTTTCTTGAACATGCTTGAAAAGGGCTTGAATTTTACTTGAATATTACAAATCCTGTCTTTCTTGACAAATGGATGAAAAGAAGCAATTTTATTGTGATCTTTGTCACTGTTCTCTTTCATTCCCAAACCATCAGAACTATCTCGGACCGCCGGCCTGAACCGTTTCTCCGCACTGCAGTCCACACCTTTACCTCAGCCCTCCACCACACCTCCACAGAACCCCGACTACGACTCCAGAAGAACTCTGGGAAGGTAGAACCCACCTGGAACACACCTGGAGCTGGTAGCTACTGGTTCTCCTCCGCTCTGTTGACCATTTCCTCTCCACCTCCCAGCAGTCGGAACAACGCGGTCAGAGAACGCAGCGAAAAGCCGCTGATCTCGGCCCCGTCATCGTCGTCGTCGCGGCCCGGCCCGTTCGTCCGCGGTGGCAGCGCCAAAGAGCTGCTGGAGACTCAAAACCCAGAGGAGCCGCGAAGAGAGCGGGAGGGAGCAGAACCCCGGAGGCCGAGCGTCGCTGAGGACAAAACCGAGCCGGAGCGCAGCAAAGTCAGGGAACCTGGTGAGAACACTGGTGTTTTCTAACGTGATTAAAATCGGCAGGTTGTTGTTTTGTCATTGTGTATTTACATATTGAACAAGATGACCCACTAACAGACTCTGTTTTGCTAGAATAAGATGTGGCCGGTGCGTTTCTATGTGGCTTTTATCAGAGCAGACCCTGCATTGATCTGAATGTCGCTCTGATTCCAGTGAAACCTGAGCCAGCGGTTCAGAAGCCAGACAGGCCGGCCCGGTCAGAGGAGGAGATCGAACGGAAGTCAAAGTCCATTATTGACGAGTTTCTGCACATAAACGATTACAAGGTAGCTCTGAATTCAACACACTGCTAGTTAATTGGAGAGTTTTCCTGCAGATTCATGTCGACGTTTCCTTCAAAGCCCAGCATCCCTTTAGGCTCAGTCCTGACCAGCAATCATTAGAATAATTTTGTGGCTCTCAGGGTTCATTCCAGTGTTATCTGCTCCAGTTCCAGTTGTCCTGTTTGTTCTGCTGATTTTGTTCTGATGATGATATCTCGTTTTCTTGCAGGAGGCAGTCCAGTGTGTGGATGAGCTGGACTTGGGCTCTCAGTTGCACATCTTTGTGCGCGTCGGGGTGGAGTCGACCCTGGAGCGCAGTCAGATCACACGGGACCACATGGGCCAGCTCCTCTTCCAGCTGGTGCAGCAGGGAATGCTGCCCAAAGCACAGCTATACCGAGGGTCAGTCCACCTGCTGCAGGCCTCAGGCTTTAGTGGGAAACCAGCAGAAGTTTGCACCGGAACTGTTTCTGCAAACTAGGAAAAATATATTTTTGTACATATTAGGGCTGCAACTAATGATTATTTTAGTAATTGATTATTTTGATGATTAATCGGATTTAAAAAAAAATTAAATGTCACATTCAAAAGATTTTTCTTTTAACCACTTAAGCCTTTTTAGATGGTATTAGAAATGCATTAAAAGATGCACATTAAAAAATCAATTCCTTTAAAAAAAACAACAACATTGCCTTAAATGCAATAACAAAGGCCTTCAAATAGTGAATTTGAACCGAGTGAAGCCATTTGAGCTTTGAGTAGAATGTATTTATAGACAAAGGTGTTTTCATATTAAGTCCAAAATGTATCTGTTTTGTACAGTTTTAGTTTAATTACTGCACTGAATATATTTTTCTTCAGCAAATCATGTATAAAGTTATACATGATTATGAAAATGATTAAGACTCAGTGATTAAGAAGAAAAGGTTATTGTTTTTTTTTACTTGTGTCATGCACTAAAATCTGTTATCTACAGAAAAGTTCACACATGGAATGAGATGCATAAGAACATCAGAGATTTAAATTTCACACTTCCTTTTAGGAGCACTGAAATCCTGTTTTTTCTTTTAATCCAGCTTCATGTGTTTTTTTGTAAAAAGGTCTCGCGTAAATCGGACTAACTTTGTACATATTGAGTTCATGTTAAAATTATCCCATATTTTGTATGACTATTTCAATATTTTGTAAATTAAACCCCAAGAAGATCAGTAACAATTTTGGTAGAAACTAATGGAAATTAGTTTGGTAATGGCTTGTTGGTGAAGTAGTTACACAAATAATGATTAAAAAAAACTTCAAACCTTCAGATGTTCTCTGAAAAGTGTGCATTTCTCCATCTTAATTAAATTGTGATCCTGCTGCTGTTTGTGGTCCCTCAGGTTTACAGACACGTTGGAGCTGGCCGATGACATGGCCATCGACATTCCCCACATATGGCTGTACCTGGCTGAGCTGCTCAGCCCTTTGCTGAAGGACGGATGCTTCTCTATGAGAGAGCTCTTCAGGTGATCCCGCATGAACGTTTCACATGTTTATCCAGAAAGAGAGTGAGTATTTTACATAACCTTCATGACTCATTTCTGGTTGTTTGTAGTGAATTAAGCAAACCTTTGCTTCCTGTTGGAAGAGCTGGGATCTTAATATCTGAAATACTGCACATACTATGCAAACAAATGGTAAGCAGCACAAGTTTGTTTTTTTTACATCGCCTGCACTCATTTTTGTAACATGTTTAGTTACATCTACAATAAACCATCGAGTTTTTTCATTCATAGCATTTAGTTTGTTTTACTACAATTCTACTATGTTAAATTACTATCCATTTTTGGTAAAGCGTAGTAAACAAGACACAGTCCAGACAGAAAAAAATGGATGTTGTGTTTTGTATTGACAGAGCCATAGGAATGTGGGATCTTTGTGGAGGGAATCGGGAATTAAATGGACCGACCTGCTACCAGAAGGCGAGGAAGTCCAGGATTTCATCTCACAACAGGTTTGGAAGGAAAAAGAGAGGAGCTGCAGATCCTTCACCTGAGAAAACGTTTTTTTAATTAATATTTTTATTTAATTTTACCGGTTTGTCTTTTGCCGTTTCCATTCGCTCAGATGTTCTTCTATCCGTCTCATCCGTGTCATTCCACTCTCCTTTTTTACTTTGTTCCAAACAGAAACTCCAGTTCCTTCAGTCTGAAGGTTCGAGTCCTGAGGAGGTGCAGACCAAAAGGATCTTGTCTCCTGAGGAGCTGAGTCGGCAGCTAGAGAAGCTCCTCCTAGAGGACATGGCGAGCGACGAGCAGATTTTCGACTGGGTAGAGGTACGCCACTTTAAAATCACCCAGAAGTCCAGCTCGGTTTATTTATGTCGCACCAATTCACAACATATACAATCTCTTACTTGACTGATTACCGTTTATATTGAATTATTTCCGATATATCAAAATCATATTGACAAAAATTCACTTTATGATGTCAGTTGGTTAAAAATCATTCATCTTACAAACATACGTTGTTTCAAAAAAAGGGCTTGAAAATGTTACACAATGCAAAAATATTAACACTGGTCATTTGTTGCTTCAGCAGAATTACTTCAGAAAAGTTTAACTAAGAGATCAAACACTTTGTGATCAAGCACAGGTTGAGAGGAAGAAACCAGAAATGGAGACAGATAGAGGACCCAAGTCAATATTTTTTTTTTTGTATTTCTATCAAGTACTTAAAGAAGAGCTGTGGTATTCCATCAACCACACTCTGCCCCATCTACTTCAGTTATTTAATCCCCTTTAAGTGCTTTTTTTGTAGTCTGAAGAGCACTGCTAACGCTAATGCTTCCATTAGCGTTTGAAGTTTAACATGGAGCTGGCAGAGCAGTCAGCCAGCCGAATATAAACATGTGTTTTCTTTTTTTTTAAAGCGTTCTTTCCAACATGCATTCTTGCTGTTGAACTAGTTTCCCTTTAGTTAGTGGGATGAGCTAACTGGACTGATTTTGATTTTCTCTCCAGGCAAACCTGGATGAGTCCCAGGCGAGCTCATCCCCCTTCCTGAGGGCTTTGATGACGGCTGTGTGTAAAGCAGCAGTGAAAGGTAAAAGCACTTTAACGAAGAGACGCATCTTCGTTGATGTCTGCATGTAAGCAGCGCCAAAATCCAAGCGGAGCAGCTCAACTCTGCCTCTTGCACTTCGCCCACAGATGAGAACCCTAACTGTCGTGTGGACACGGCCATCATCCAGAAGAGGTTGCCTGTTTTACTCAAGTACCTTAACTCAGACACTGAGCGACAGCTGCAAGCACTTTATGCACTTCAGGCGCTGATCGTCTCCCTCGATCAGCCTCCAAGTAAGTTCTCAAACAAAGCAAATACTACCATGGATTTAATCCTTAAAACATAAGAGGGTGGCTAGTACTGAACACAGATGTTATAGATATTATAAAAACTGCTGTTAACAATAAAGTTTTCAGTATTAGGCTTTACAGTTATTTACCTTATAAAATCAAAAAGCACAAATTGGGACTCGTACAGACTTGAAAGTAAAAAATTAGTTTATGTTTTAAATACCACTTCCTAAAATTCAACATCTTTTTCAGACAGATAAATGCATTTTAATGCCTTGACAGATTTCTTTCTGACATCTTTTCACAGCTTCGGTTTTTGCTCATTTTATTGATTGTTTAGTTTTTTGAGCTACTTGCGGAGAATTTAATCAGTTAGTATTTAATCCAGATTATATGTGTGTAGTTGGTTGATATGTCAAACATGCAATTCATAAATCGAAAGTAGGCAAATGTTTTGTTATCCAGAATTTCATGAAAGCCACAAAAATCTGACATTTTTTGTGAAAAGTATTACATTTGGACATGAAAAATATGTAATAGCCCTTAATATTGAGAATAACAGGAACACAAACAAAACGTCCTCAGTCTTATGGCAGCCGCAACCTGGTTGATATGTTTCTGTATCAAGCTGCAGTATGTAACTTGTATGCGCATTTATTTTATTTGCATATTTGTTAAAACTATCACAAATTGAAGAAGTTGAGCTCTACCTTTTCCTTGTGGTCCTACAGCCACCTGCAGAAATGCACCATGCGGTCAGAAACAACCAATCAGATCCAGGAGGAGAGTCTTAGCGTTGTCAATCACTTGTGCATGCACCGAAGCTGCGTCAATAACAGAGAAACAATTTATTGTTAAAGGGAAAGTGTTTATCCACTATAATCGGTAGCCATGGTAATGTTCCTGAGCATTCATGACAAGCTCTGCTGTGGGGAACTAGCTATAGCTTAGCAAAGAGCAAGAAGGAAACGTAAGCAGCGTGAACCCGAGGATTGTTGACATACTCCTTCTTTGATTGGTTGTTTCTGACTGCAGATGTATTTCTGCAGATGGCAGCAGGACAACAGGACAGAGAAGCTCCCTTTTTTTGATAAAAGTTCCATACTGCAGCTGTAACGTAAAGATTAAAATAAAAATACTTTTATAAAGCATACGTTGATCATAAATATGGAGGGAAGACGTGGGAGGGAGTAGAGGTTGACGGCAGCGTTCCTGCTCTCTTGCAGACCTTCTCCGGATGTTCTTCGACTGTCTGTATGACGAGGACGTCATCTCAGAGGACGCTTTCTACAAGTGGGAGTCGAGCAAAGACCCTGCCGAGCAGGACGGGAAGGGCGTGGCCCTCAAGTCCGTCACCGCGTTCTTCACCTGGCTGCGGGAAGCCGAGGAGGAGTCGGAGGATAATTGACGAGGGCGACTCCCGGGACACGGCGTAGCGGAACGGCATCCTTAACAGCAGAACAGATTTTTTCAAGTGGCTGCACGGACAGGGCGACGTGTTTACGGCTGGAACTTTGCTTTTGTTTTGTTCTCCCTCCCCCTGCGGTACAGTCCTGAAACCTACCGCCGTCTTCAGTTTGGATTCCAATGGTGGAAGCACTAAATACTGTATCATACATAGAAAATATTTTTGTTTTAAATTTTAACTTACTTTTTTTGTTACTTTTTAAGAAGAGACTTAAAGATAAATAAGTTCTGGACTCCTTAATTTATTATTTTTTTAAGGACTGCAAATACGAAAATTATTTAACATTTGCAGATGCTCACAACAAGACAAGAACGCGACAACAGAAATAACATAATTACTTATAATAACAAAATAATTGTGAGATAAGTATCCTCCCTGGATTTCACTCTGGTTGAGAACAGGGTAAAAAGCGTCTTTATTTTAGGATGAAGGGGAAGCAGAAATGAAAGAAAGGAGTGAATAGACAAGAACTCATAACTCTGTTGGTCAAAGGTCATCTTGTCATTACCAGGAAGTTATTTTCTTCAGCCTTGGCTCACTCTGCGTTGGTCTGAACACCTCAAGAGAGGGGAAATATGCATCTAAGAAGTGATGCAAATCAGAACTTATCAAGTTGCGCAGATGAACAAAGTGATAAAAGAACTAAAGTTTAGCATTCAAAAGCTAACGGCCAGGGTCGCTGAAAACAAGATGCTTGTAATACTTCTTCCAACCTACAGAGCAGAGTAAAGCTTGTAAATACATTAAAGACAAAAATGTATTTAAAAGGTTTTGATTCTTGTGACTCTTTGTTGTGGGAGGTGTGGCTTACAGCGGTCGCCTCTGATGACTGCAGGGTGTGTGGTGCGTTCAGGTTGCAGCGATTCTGGTTTGGATGGAGAAAAGAGCAGCAGTGAAAATCCTAATTTAATCTCCACTCAGTCAGATGTCTTGCAATTATTACATCTTTTGAAATGGTGGCACTTTTATGTCACAAAATGGGTTTTTATTTCTTAAATATGCTGTTATATACATATTTACTGTGCACCATTAAACAATGGAACAGCTAAGGAGGTTCTTGATGGCTTATTAGCAAATTTTAAGCAACAATTTTTAAGTGCAAGTTTGCACCAAATCCAGAATATGAACAATGAGCCTGTTCTTGTTTTCAACCTCCTACTTCAATGCAATCAGTTAAAGTAGCAACTTTGGGTTTAGGGAAGTCCTAATCCATTTTAATTTAATAACATAATATGGATAATTATCAGGAGATGTGTCTATAAAATCACGATATTAAAGATTTAATAGGCTCGTCTCACTCGAGCATCAGGTTTTTTTTGGGTTGTTTTTTTTTTCATAAATATGCATTTGTGTACATATTTACTTTCATGTTTTGTTACGGGAAGAATCAGTTGAAAGCTTCAGAATTGAAGATACAGATTTTTAACTCTGATAAAACAGAGTTGGTATAATAACATTATTACCAGGATACAGATAGTTTTATGTTGGTATTCTGTTGTAATATTACCCTTATAAGTCTTATAAATAAACATTCGGGGAAAAACGGTTCTAAATAATATAGACTTCCAAACAATGTTCTCACAAATCAGTAGGTGATGTATTTTTTTTCAATAGAAATGTTTTATACATGTTTTTAAAACTGTCACTATGTCCTGACAGTAGAATTTGACCCTCCTCTTGGCTCTGATTGGTTGTTTATTACTGGGAGCAGTGCATTTCTGCAAATGGCAGTTGGACCACAGGAAGGAGTCAGGGGAGCTCAATTAATTTTCACAGATTATCTGTGTTTTCTACTGTGATGAAATAGTGACAGTTCTTAACAAATATGTGAAAAACTTTTATTTATATAAAAATTACCTACTACAGTTTCAAGTGTTTTTAGGTTGACAAAAAAATCTAACATTTTGAGAACAGTGGGTGTCACTTGGTCTCCAACAGAAAATTATGTCTTATGTATTGACATGAAAACTCTCAGTTTAATGATCCTATGTTGCAGTTTTTACCTGTGACAATGATCCTATGTTGCAGTTATTACCTGTGACAATGGTGAAATAAGGATCATGCGAATTCCAGGTACAAGCGGCAAATGAGTTTCTGATGATAAAGATGGTTACCAAGAAAGTCTTTCTGGGAAATAAGTTAGAAAAGAATGATTTCTTAATTTTATTGTCCAAAAGAAATTATATGTTGTGACAGACCACTAGGGGGGGCTTTATTTATGCTGAGATGACTGGATGTTTGTATTTTTAAAATATATTTGAGTGATTCTTGAGAATAGGAACAAAACAGGTCCTATGGATAAAGCACAAAATTTGAATAAAATATACACAAAATATAATTTTTTCAAATATTATATTTTGTCTAAACTAACCTGGGTCATGTGAGCACAACAATGTATATTTTACAGGTATTTGCTCAATATTTTTTTATTTTAAACAACATTGTAGTCAGTGAATGATGTCTGTAAAAGCCCTTGTCCAGGAGAACTCAATACATTATAATGGATTAAAATAATTAAAGAAATACTAAAATTATATATTATGACAATTAAGTATAAGTAGTCATATAAATATAAATAATTATAAAGGTATCAATAAATTGAATTAAAAATCATTTATATATTTTCCAACTCCATTGAAATTTGTCCCTAGTTTTTGTCAATGCCGTCAGAATTGAAAAGAATATAAAAAATTCAGGCATTATTGGGAGGCACCAGAACCTCTGAGGACCCCATGACCACTTCCTTTCTCTTCCTTTGCCAAGAGGCTAGTTAGCTCTGGTCACCTTTGTTATTCTTTAGTTTTTTCGTCTTTTTATTCCTAATTTTTTTGTCACAACCATGATGTGTCAACACCATAACTGACATTTTACAAAACGTTGATGAAATTTTGTCAAATAAAAGTTTAATTTTAATTTACTGTAAAGGACCTGATGAGCTACAATATGACCTCCTCCAGAATAACATCATATAAATTGAGGTAGTTTGGCTTTTTGTCAACTCCATCAGAGTTTTTCTGACTCTTTCAGTGAAATTGTTGTCAAATATGACTTAAATGTGCAAATAATTAATTTTAATGTATTTTACATAAATTTCATTACTTCACATGTACCAAGTTTTTCATTTTACTCACTAGTTTGTCACCACCTTCGGTTCTGTGTCAACTCCGTCAGATAGCCTTTTTGTTATTTTTTGTTTTAAATCATATTTATTTTGTTTCTTGAGAAGCATTTGTCTGTAAAATGAGTAAAAATATCACTAATAGGGTAATTTAAAAATCATTTTATATTTATTTTTGTCAGGTGGTGATGACAACGTTCTAGGTTAGGTCGATTAAAAATTACATTTTTTAAAAAATGTTGCAACTGGGAACTTGTAGCTTAGCATCTTTACATTTCCAAAACATTTTTTGCCATATTTGCATACATCAGGTTGAGAAATAACAAAAAAAAAAAAAAGGGAAAATTAAAACCCATTTTGTCCCTATTCTCAAGAATCACTGGTTTGTTTGTTTGTTTTTTGGAATGACTGCTAAAATATTTCAGTGGACTTTTGTCTTAAGTCATTTGACACTGACCTATTAATGACCCCAACTGAATAAGAGATCATATTTGATCATCTTCAATGATCAAATATGATCATTGAAGATGATCATATTTGTCATCTTCAATTCAAATTCAAAAAACATGATATTCACCCCCAAAGAGAAACTAAAAATGATTGCTAAAAGTTGTTGCAGTAAAAATCTCAAGCATCGCTAGTATATTGCTTGTGTTGGGCACCAATCTTCTGAATAAGCAGCCTAGTCACCAGGTAAGAAACGTTCAAAGACCTTGAAAAAAGCCAAGGCTAAAACCACATCAAAACACAGTTAAAATGTGTGGAAAATGCTCTTATTACTTTTTTTTCTGCAGCTAAACTGTCCTATTAAAACCGTGTTTCTGGCTGTACATGATTATTAGGGGGGGGGAAAAAACATCGGCTTCATTTGTTTATTTCAGCCAAAAAAAAGCACTTTTTTAATTTATTTTTATTTTTTATTGCAAACAAGCAACATACAGAAGCAGTATAGAATAGTAGTTACAAACATAGATACAACATCCAAGGGCTTTACATAACAGAACAATTAATTTATAAAGTCAAAATCAAATCGTTGCTCGAGGGTTGCAGTTCTTTAAGGGCAGTTAGGATTTGAATGGCTTTAGCAGTTGAGCTTAGTTTTAAGGATCAATATAAATATTAATAGAAGATGATAAGATCTGGAAATTAGGCTTTTGCTGTAAATACTTGGAGGTGTGAATATAATATTTACCATAAATAGTAAAAAAGTTAACATAAATATTATTTTTTTTGCAAGTTTACATTTCTCCATTCCAAACAAAACATCCTTATTTGTTAAAGTAATATTGAGAGGTTTTTTTTGTGAAGGAAAATTGACAAATCTCTCCAGAATATTTTGGCGTAATTACAATCCCAAAAAAGATGAACAAGCTTTTCTCCATTAATTTTACAGAAAGTACACATAGGGTCCAAATCCCATTTATATCTTTCTATTAAAAACGTTTTAACAGGATAAACATTATGAATAATTTTATAAGAAATTTCTCTGACTTTATTACTTATTAAGTATTTTTTAAGAAGAAACCAAGTCCACTTCCGATTTATATTTTCAAAAATGTTGGACCAATAAAATTTACAAGCTGGTGAAAAAACAACATCTCGTAAGAGAATATTTCTTAACATTTTATTGGTAGCACTTTCTTTTTTTTTGTTGTTGTTGTTGTTATGATTTGAATCTTCTGACGTGCCGCGTGACACCGCACGTCATCAACGGTCCGAGTGGGGCGGGGCTCGTTAACGGAGAAATCGAAATAAAGGATCCTGCAGAAATCTCACCTGAAGCTCAAACTTGACAGCAGAGCAGCGAAAGGTAAGCTCGCTTTGCGTTGCAGTACATTTTTTTTTGCTGAACATTAATCTGCGTCGATTTTTATGCTCGGAAAAGCCGCTGCTTGTGGAGTTTTTTTTTTTTTTTTTTTTTTTTTTTTGTTCGGTGCAAAGGAATGTAATTTATTGTGGGTTGGGGGCGGCAATAAATGGGTACCCCACCCCCCCC
>CAEGAF010136010.1:0-55035 GCA_903067075.1 Micropoecilia bifurca | reverse complement strand
GCTTGTATCCGTGATCTCGTTCTTTCAGTCATGACCCAAAGCTCATGACCATAGATGAGGGTGGGAACGTAGATTGACCGGTAAATTGAGAGCTTCGCTTTTTGACTCAGCTCTCTCTTCACCACGACGGTACAGCGCCCGCTTCACGGCAGACGCTGCCCCAATCCGCCTGTTGATCTCCTGCTCCCTTTTTCCCTAATTCGTGAACAAGATCCCCAGATACTTAAACTCCTCCACTTGAGGCAGGACGACCCCACTGGCCCGGAGAAGGCACTCTACCCTTTTCCGGCTCAAGACCATGGCCTCGGATTTGGAGACACTGAGCCTCATCCCGGCCGCTTCACACTCTGCTGCGAACCGCTTCAGAGAGAGCTGCAGATCACGATCTGATGAAGCCAACAGGACCACATCATCCGCAAAAAGCAGAGATGCAATCCTAAGGCCACCAAAATGTCCATTTTTCAATTTGTTTTCATTTCAATTACTCAATTGAGTTGGAAACGTGCACCAATGTCAAATAAAGATCATGCGGCAGCCACATGAGTTAGTAAAGGATGGATTAAAAAAAACTTGATAACTATACGTCAAGTGCTATTTTTCAAAACGAGTCTGTTAGTCAGCATTGGGTAAGATAACATGGTGACCATGTCTTGTCATGTGCTTTTAATTTCATGTTTTTAGCTTGATTTTCCTCAGTATTTTAAGAAAATTGTAGTATTATGCAACGTTTCATCCTCCGGGCAAAGTCTCTACAGCAGGATTGAGATGATAGAGAAACTGGGCCAAGCACTAGAAGACTGTGTGTTTGAGGTAGCTATTTGGATGATTTAGCTACGTCCCTTTGCATCATAAATACACATCCCCCATGCACCCTGCCGTGTCTTTGTCTAACTTGCATCGCTGTCTTTTTCTTTCCTTCGTTCTATCTTCTGCCTCACCATTCAACCTCATTTTTAGCATGAGTTACACACATAATCCCTCCCCCAGTAATTATGTCACCACCGCCTTTGTGCTCATCTGTCCCTTCTACTGAGGCTGCCCAGATCTCAGAAACCGCTCAGCTAGGTCTTCCTTCCTGTCTTTCCTGTGTTGTTGCCTCCAGCCTTTTGCTTGCCCCAGCCTCTCCCACCCCCCTTGTCTGCTGAGACTGCAAAGAGGAAACAAAGAGGAAGAGGACAGTAGAGTGGAGCCTCTTAAATTAACAGCGTAAACAATAAAGGCAGAGGTGATGATGTCTAAGGCTTCAATGGGACGCCGTTCAATCCAACCTGAGGTAGCAGTTAGTGGTCTGACCTGCAAGCTCCATCTGACCATAGAGGAAATTAATGCAAATTCTTACTTTCTCCTGACTCAAATTAACAGAGGTGTCTATTCATGTTGTTACCCTTTTGTGAGCAAATTCTAATGTTTATTGTTGGATATTTCCATATTTGTGTCAAAATCGTGGATGGATGCAACATTTAGACAATGGAAAAGAGAATAGCACTAGAAAATACAAATGTGTTCTCTTTATAAATACTTTTATCTTTCAAATCTTATCCTGTGTTTATCAGAATTTTCTACTTTTCCAAAACGTTTGAGATTGTGCAGGATCCTCGTTTGTTTTCTGCTCTGTAAAATATAAATGGTGTTTTTTTTGTTTTTGTTTTTTTGTACTTAATGGAATGATGGAGTACTGGTTGGAAGCTATGAAAACACATTTGTATTTTCCAGTGCTTTTGTGTGTAAGTGCATGTGTTTGACCATGTGTAGTCACTATGTGCATCCTGAATGGGCTCTCCATAATTCAGAAGCTATTATTTTAACTCTGGACTACAGAGAAGAAAGAGCAGAGTGACGAGAAAAATATATGTTTTTGTGTGTTTTAGAACTCCTTTAGAGGGAATAAGCTGGACTTGGTTGAGTTTTGTTTTTCAGAACTCTTTTTAATTATATTATCCAAGAGATTTTGAATTGATTTATATCTCCAAACTTCACAAGACAAAAAGACCCATGACTCACAAACAAAGTTTTTGTCTTATGGTTTATCTTATACTTTATATTTCTAATCTGGCATCTCAGATATGAACCTTTTCCCTATTCAGTTGCCCTCTGCTCTTTGGGCTGCAGACAAATCACAAGCAAAAGCAAGGTAATTTAAACAAGCCAATCACATGGTGTCTAATAAAAATAAACAGGGGTAATTCACCATTTCACTCGTCATTCCTCCTCAATGTGAGACCTGCATGCAATAAAACCAGGGGCACCTTTGAGCCTCCCCCTCCCTACCTTTTCTCCTTATTCAAATAATCTGAGTGTCTGTGACCCAACTCCCTCTCCCTGAAAATCATATTATCCACATGAGACTGAAATCTTTTTCTCACTTTGCTATGCTCATTTCACTCACACTCAAGTGATGCTTTCAAATTTCATCATTCAAAACTTTAATCTTTCATCATTCCAAGCCGAATCCAGACCCAGACAGATGATGAGGCGGAGAGCTTTGGGATTTTTTCTCTCTCACCTTGGTAGACTTTGTCATCTGTCTCTCTGTCTGAGAATAGTACTTCATTCACTCTCTAAATGCTTAAAAAAGGGACCGAACTGAAGGTAATTTGTATAGTGTTTTTATGTGGGATTCTGCATGGTGCATGGAAACTGTTAAAATCTTCTAAACCCTTTATTCTCTAAGTTACTAAAAGTTGATCAGAAAAGTCATCCCCACTTTTGCCTTTATTACCATAATAAAGATATAGCCACAGGACAGCTTCCTGACACCCTGTTTACAGAACATTTCCAAAAGCGTTTTTGGTCGTGTATCCCAAAAAAATATGTTTACGGAAATGTGGAAAGAGAACGCTCCGTGTGAAGATGAAAATGAAATTATGTAGTGTCTAAAAGAGGTGATGAAACTTTTTGAGCTTACTTGGCTGGCCTTTGCCTTCGTGCAACTCTGCTCAAAAAAATTCTTGCTTCCAACACAGTCTGGGCTTTCTCCTCTTAACTCTGACTCTCTGATTCTCTCTGATAAATTTTCTACCAGATCAATAGGCTTCTCCAGAAGGAGAAGTTGTGAACGATGACATTGCTTTTTCTGCTTTCTTTCTTTTTACAAGTCTTCCTGTAGTTTCAACAATGGAAGCAGATGCAGTGAACAAAGCCATTCAGTCCATGGTGGCCACACTTCCAAAATATTGGATTAAGATTGACGGCCACCTCGTTCCACTTGGTGTTTCTTGCTTTGCAAATGTTAGCAACTGGATAAAATTTAAAACTTCGACAGAGTCCACACCTCCAGGAAGCAATTGTTTCTCAGTAGCCGAGAACCCAGTCTCTTTGTACGAAGCAAATAGTGTAGGATAAGATGCTGGTTTTTACCAGACTATGAGCGTGTACAGATGTGCCCATGTGATCTAATGTGTGTAATCCATGCATTTTAGCAGCATAAATGTTCCACAATGAACATAATTTGCTTTAGCGTGCTAAAACAAATCTGAAGCACAGAAAGAAAGAACACCAAGGTCTGCCGTTGGTTTTGTGTTTGGGTGAAAAAAAAACGGCCTGAGCATGAGTTCGGTGTGCATTTATTTAGACGTGATTCGCATTGCGTTTCTAAAATGTCTCACTATGGAGCCTGTTAATCAGAGCTTTGCTTTATTGTCCGGTCAAAATGATGTCGTCATGTAAAAATGAGACCAAAAACACAACGTTGCGTGATTTATTAGCCTTGTTGTATAAACAGGACCTGAACTGGAGCACAAACCTCTCGTAAATACAGAATTTCATAATATTGCATCCCTTTTACTATATTCAGCTCCGTCTCAAGCTAATAAGCTAATTTCCGTGCTGTTTGGGGTTTAGCATTTAGAGGGCATTTCTAAGTATGGCTTGAGGGAGGTGGGGTGGGGGTTTACCTGCCACTTTGCAGAATCTGAAATAATCCGGCAGACTCTTTTTATTCATGGATTCTAATCACACCACTTGGGATGCAGGAGACATGACATCACAGACAAAGAGCAGATGGCTCAGCTTCACAAGGATTTCAGACGAGCTAAAAAGGAAGAGGAAGCGTTAAAAAAATAATACAGGAGCCTGAGCCTGAAGAAGCCCATCTGCTCACAGATGGATGGTGAATTCATTTGAGGCTGTTACAGTCTTGTTGCTATTTTTGTCGTTACACTGTTTTGCAGAAGGTGGGATGGGGGTTAATGGTGACATGAGGAGAGAAGAGAAAGTAAGGGGAGGCCTCTGTTTTCCAGCAACCAGACTGCTTGTGGCTTTGTCGCCAGCACTGCCACTGACATAATCACAATTTATTGCTTTCATGTGGTTTATTGTTAAATAATGACAGTAACTCTGCAGAGAGAGAGAGAGTTTCATTTGAAGCCCTAGAGCACTGGTTCAAATAAACAGTGTTAACCTTTTTTTATTTTCTTTTTTTAGGCTGTTGAACAGCACAGTGCTATTTTCTAAAGTATGATCTTGAATACACCTCTTCTTCTTTTAATCCTCATATGCTCTTCTCAAAACTAAATTTATTTTTTAAGTAATAGGGTGAAGTTTTGTTTGTACTTTAGTCGGCGGATGTCTTGCTGTTCTATACAAACAAAATTACCATTTTAAATTCTAAAGAACAATTAACGACTGAACTGTTTGGCTAAACTTCTTTTTTTGACGCCTAAAACATTGTAAGCTTCACATCAGACATAAATACTCCAATTATAGAAAAATCTAGACCCATATTTGGCACTTTGTGAGCAATAAGTACATATGATGGGTGTATAACGTTGTTCCATCATGACATTTCATATATAAAATATGATTTCTCTGGGAAAAATTGCTCAAAATAATACATGAAAGGTTCCCTGATTTGCATAATGACTCTCTCTGTTTATGTTTGATTACAAAGCAAACAATCTCCTCCTCTTATGTCCTTTATAGTCCCTCATATTCCTGGGCTGTGTGGCAGCGGCAGGACTCGGCCTTAACCTCCTGTGTTTGGCCGTCTACCTGAGCTTTCTGTGCTGCTGTCGCAAAGACGAAGAAGAGGAGACCAAGAAGCCCAATTCCTGCTGCGTCACCTGGTCAGCTGTGACTGCAGGTCTTATCACATGGTGAGAAAATCTGAGTTGAACTACTTTGACAAACTGTAATTAATGTGTCTGCATTTCTCGATTGTTTGTCTGCCACCATAAACTTTTGTGCCACCGTCAAGAAACACTGTGCGAGTGTGTGGGCTTAACTGAAACACCATTAATTTATTCTGTCTATTTAGGTCAGTTTATTTATTTTATTCCTATGCTTAATTTTCTGTTTTTAATTGTGCAAAAAACTCAAAATTTAGGTCTGCAATAAGGCAGTGAGCATCCTTTTTTTTCCTTTTGATGAATTCAGTCTTTGATCTGCCTCTGCAAGTTCTCTTTGAACTGTAAGAAATGGAGAGATAACATTTCTCTGATAAGCCTTACTCTTTGAACATTTTCATAGGACTTGGTTTTAAAAAGGTCACAGAATATACAAAAGAATGGGAGAATGTGTTTGTGTTTCATGGCATTTATAGATTAACACACTCCGGTATTAGGGCTCCAGTACGGCTCCATTCACCTTTTATCAAACCTTCTGATTTCTTGGCATGACACACATCCCACAGACTTGCTCACCATTTATTTCAGTAAAAGCTGAAGAAGAAACTGATCTACTGTTTGTAGTGTGGAGATGTGGACATTTATACTTTCCATCCAGAAAAACAACAATCTTCACCTATTTTCTAAATTATATAGAATAAATAGTGCAGACTACAAGTAAAATATGTCTAGAAAAAGGCTTTGAGTTTGTTCTTTTTAAAGATATTGTGTAGAGCATAACACAATAACACCCATTTCATATGGCAACATAAAGACAACAATAAACTATTCTCTTTGTCATCATGCATGGATGGACACTGGTAATGACTTCTTTTTAGTCTCTCTAAGCTGCCAGTGAAATATTTAAATAATTTCAATGCATCTATCCTGTAGAAACCAGGGATAATCTTGTCCGAAAAAGTATGAGATTTAAACTACTTTCAAGATCTGGATAGGGATGAAAGATGAAAATGGTTCAGAATTATACTTATTCTTCCAAACACCACAATTTCCCCATCTATAAGTCGCTATCCTTTCACACGGTTTGAACACTGTAATGCGGGTTTCAAAATGCTGCATTTTCATGTGATGAAGAGGAGAGTACAAGCGAGACAACGGTGTTATTGTGAGCGACGACGAAAGAGAGACTGAGGAAATTTGTGTGTGTGTGTGTGTGTGTGTGTGTGTGTGGGGCCAGGGATGCCTGCAGGATGTTTTCAGAGGATTCAAACAAAAACCATCACCACACCTGACCCACACAAACACAACCCCCAACTCGCACTAAACCAGCACAATGCACCCGACCCCTTTGCAAATCCATTCCACATGCGCGCTTTACACAAGGCACTTAGAAACAACAACACTGCACCACTCACCTGACGGTCACTTACTGACCAACACAAACACGGCCCCTAAAAACATATGACCTGCATAAGGCCTAATGTACATAATTTATGAAGGTACACATGCATACAGACCCGTTTAATAATTTAGAATATTATTAAAAAATCCATTTATTTTAGGAACTTTGGCCCCGAGTGAAACACATCGCACTGATTAATTACACGGAGATGAGTGTTTGAAAGCCTTTATGTTAACTATGATGATTTTCCACTTCAAAGGAAAAATGACATTTAAAATAAAAAATGTGGGCTTGATGAAAAGAGCTAATAGCTTAGCTGGACTTTCCCCAACAAGTAAAAGAAAATCAGGATGGCCAACATCGTTGTTGAGTAGGTCACTGGATCCAACTTCAGATTTATGTTCTCATATTTACAGCATAGATTAGTGTTTAGATTCCTCTTAATGCTGATGATAAAGTTTCTGGAACACGTGGACTGATGCAGCACCAGCATCAGCAGACCGGCTCTGTTGGTAAGAGGGGAGTGCTCAAAGTAGATAATTGAATTTATTACCAGGACTAAACCATGTGACATCC
Source organism: Micropoecilia bifurca (assembly GCA_903067075.1). Classification (NCBI taxonomy): domain Eukaryota; kingdom Metazoa; phylum Chordata; class Actinopteri; order Cyprinodontiformes; family Poeciliidae; genus Micropoecilia; species Micropoecilia bifurca. Next base: position 47,994 of record CAEGAF010136010.1, on the reverse strand, counting down.
ATGCTCTTCAGCTGGTTGGAGATATTAAATTAAAACCCAAGAATTACAAGCACTGTGAGATTTTAAGCTCATTGACAAACACAGTATGTTTTGCACATGGCTGTGCAAAATATACTTAAACTCTCATCAGTGCTGGCTAAAGAGAAAAACATTGGGGAATTACACTTTTTTTTTGGTTTACATATTTACCGCTGTAAAGTTAAATGTTTTTATTAAAAAAATGCTTTTTAATATTTTGCAAACTGAATATGAAGAATCCAGACCACCCAGACATAATTGTTTGATATCTTGAGTGATACTTTTTTTTTCCAGTGATTTCTGCCTTTAACAATTTCATAGTGGTTGCAGCTCATGCCAAGTAAACAAGCTCTCAACATGTGCATTTTATTTATTTCTGTTTGCTTAAAGTGTCCTAAATGTGTCACTCTCCTACTCTTCAGAGATGCGTATTCTAAAAATCTAAATAAGAAGAGTAAAATCAAATTCCAGAGTAAATCAGGGCAAAATAAGTTGCTTGGGGCCAAAATGCATGTTATTGACTTGTAGTCTTAATTCATTGCCCCATGTTGTCAGATTGTGTTAAAAGAACCGGGTTGTTTGTCAAACTATAAATGTTTTCCTGTGTTCTTGTGTTACTACATAACATTTTAATATCGTTCTTTGGGATTTTATATTACTGAACTAAAGAAAATGGTGCATTTTGGGAATGTCAAGAAAATGAATACATGGTTTTGAAAAAAAGAAAATCACTTACAATACAAAAATCTGAAAATTGATCAAATCCATTGTAAAACACAAATACGTCAGAACTCACCTGATTGAGTAATATTGCCCACCATGGTTAAATTTAACCTCTACTGATCAAAGTTATTAATCAAAATGCTTATGGCAAAAAAGGTATAAACAACAAATCCTCCTCTGTTTTGTTGCATCTTTCCCTTACTGGGTGCTACATCAAGCTGATCAGATTTCCTGCTGAAAAATAATCACTTTTTTATGAAAAAAATTCTATGGCAGCTAAAATAAATAGACAATGAAACAATAGACCAAAAACATTAAACGAAGATGGGTAGCTAAAACAAAGAGGCAAAGCTCACTGTGAAGCTCTGTGGGGCCGAGATAAGCTCCACATTTTAGCAACGATTCCTTGTAGCTCTTATTCAAATGGGCATGTTGCTTTTCCTCAGGGGATTTAGGATAGTTTCGATTGGTGCGTTTTTCTTGTAGTAAAAATGAATGCATGTCTCTGCACCTCCAAACCAGAATTTGATTGATCACAGTGTCAGCATAATTAAAAACGAACCCACTGGAATCTGATGCAGATCTCGATAACTTGATTAAAATGGGAATGCCTCATCTGTCTTAGTTGAGGGACCTTGTATGTTCAATCATTAAAAACCACAAAGGTCTCCACCTTAATCATCATGTCCTCTCCACAGACAGAATATGTTTGAGGATTTTACTGACAGAATGCAACTTTCGTTATGTTTGAGGTGATCTTGCTAATCTGTACATACAGAAACGTGTAAATGTCATGTTTGAATCTAATCGCTACTTGTTGGTGTCAAGAACCAGCGAACAACCTCGTGATTGAGGTTGCACCAGCACAATATTTTAAATCTGCTTTCAGTTAGAAATCTTTATTTGTTTCACAACTATTACACAATGTAGCAATCTTGCCCTCGCTCTTCTTTTACAGTTAGAAACTTCAATTACCGTACTATTTATTGTTATTTCAAAGGCGTTTTCTTGGCAAGACTTAACTTTACAAATTACAGTAATTAAAGTCTGAGACCAAGGATGTTGGAAATCGACGGTCCTTCATCTGAATCCCCACTCTCTCAATTAGAGGCAGCCCCTGATGAATGTTGTTGCCAATTGTACTGGACACCAAGCTTGACAGAAATTGTCTTCATGTAAATCCTGTTAGTCCAGATGGTCCCTCTCTTTTTAGCCTTTATTTACTTCTTGACAGCTATTTTCCAATGATATGTTGAGATAAACAGTATTAGTATATCGCATCTATTCGCCTCTGAAATTTTGCCTTCGGTAAATATAAACAATTACTGGCATTTTATTTCCCATTCAAAATGTCACACTTCAGTAGCAGCATCCTTCAAGGGGACATTTGAAGACTGATCACATTGAAGACTTGTCCAAATGCAGCTTTTACATTTGTTCTTTTATAGTTTAAAAAAACCCTTAAGTAGTCACAGTGTGTCCTTTCGCACCTCACACTCCCCTAATTCCTTGTGCTACTGCATGAGTTTGGCTGACAGTTGACAAGGGCAGAGAGAGGTCTGTAGTGTAGCCTTACTAAAGTACTTTATCACATTGCAGAACAGACTTCAATGCATTTTTTATGTCAGAAAATAACACATAAAATGCATAATGTTGTGTGAGCTTCACTTGGTGGGTCTGATTTTCATGTTGATATTCAGTAGTGTTTATTGCTGGCAGAAGATGAACGTTATTTTTATTGTAGTTTATATTTCTTGCCTGACTCATCAGCTTTTCATATTCAAACAATCGGCCAGGAAACTAAAATCTCTTGCACCCCTAGTATTTACTAATATTGAACACCTTGAATGGAGTAGCTTGTCAAAAAATAAGCAATTTTCCCTTTAGGATCTATAAAGTACATTCTATTCTATTCTAATCTCTACTTAAAATTTTCAAATAATGCAAGAAAATAATATTTTCATTTTGAAACATCACTGTATTGATGTTTTAACTGTGGAAGAGTTCATAAAGTAATATTGAGCGCAAAAGGCCTGATTTTCAGTCCTGTGTCTTGGCGTCCTCTCCACCACTCCATGTTGGGCCATGTTGGGCCATGTTGTCCACTCCACTCCATGTTGGGCTCCAGTGGTCACCTGATCAGTGTGATCTAGTGAGCTTGTGCTGGAATTTAACAGACTTTTTCAAAGCTCTCTTAAATGTTCTACACCTTTACATGACAAGATTGTTCATTAATATATATATTTTTTGTGATTATTATTAGTAAAGTCCACACTGACTGTGCATTTGTCATAATGAATAGGATTATTTTATCACAATCACAAGTTAATTGCAGTAAGAGACCTTCTTGGTGTGTCAGTAATCCCTACAATCTGCACTTTGTCGGTTTGCTGTTTTTCCTACTTATTTCCCAAATAGTTTGGACAAAACCTTCAAATTGGGTGGTTTATCTGCAGGAGGTCAGTTAATGAGACAAAGTCTGCTGCAGTAATTAGGAAAATAGCTGCTGTTTTTCTGCATAATCCAAACGTAGCTTTCAGTACCATTATTATCAATTCTGCAGGATCGGTGGCTTCAGGTGATTGTTACACATAGTCTAAGTGTTCAGAAGGCTTACCTAAGGTTCTCCCTTTAGTGCTGACCTGACCCAATCTTGGCCTCTATCTGGAGCACGTTCCCAAATGGGACAATTATGGATTTCTACAAGATGAGTTCTGTTTGTGTCATCTGACAAGGTAAGGTAGTAGATCCAAAACCTCTGTTACACATGAATATCAAAACCCTCGGAGTGTGTTTTTTTTTCCCCCACTATCTTTTCCTGTGCTCCGGCTGAACAAATCCAATCTATGGATTGTTGCGCCTGCTGACATGGTTTAAAATCATGCAAACAAATTGTGTCATTTTGGGATTAGAGGGTATTGTTAACAGCATTCACATTTCTGTAGGTCTTAAATGAAATGCATTACATGATGGTTTACACTTGTATGATATTTTCTTGAAAACTGTCAGTAAATGAGTAGATTTTTGTAGGCACAACAAATCAAAAATATTCTTAAGGTCCATCACTGGGCAATATCTGTGGCTCTGTTCCGGTATTGCACACACCCACACATACACCCAAGGGGATTTAGACAGGCCTGTTAATATAACATGCATGGTACTGGGAGGAAGATGGACTAACTGGACATCAAAGTCCCTGCAGAAGAACCCAGACCAGGAATTGTAACCATGACCTTCTGACTTTAAGGCAAAAGCCTTAAAAAACTTACTTGTCCTTCCCCTCTTTTCACTGCAGCATCTCTGTGGGTGTGGGTTTCTATGGCAACAGTGAGACCAATGATGGCGTTTATCAGCTGACCTACTCCCTGTACAATGCTAACCACACCCTGGGTGGTGTAGATAGCCTGGTAAGTTCGACACCGAATCGCTTGTATTGATGCCACACAACGAATAGCTTAAATCACCTCACAACGGAGCCGGAAAAGACAGAAAACGCTTGAGTAGTTTTAAACTGCATTGGAGGTAGTTTTGAATCGCTCAGACACACTTTCAGCACAAACATCTGAGCAAGGATAAAATCTCAAAAGACTCAACTCACTATGTATTTAAATGTTTTCTGGTGTTTTTTTCCAGCTTTGATCTACTGTGCGAAAATTGACAACCTGTCAACACACAAATAGCTCTCCTCCGGCCACGGTAGCCTCAGCGGAAAACAAAGCTTTGCACTCACTCCTGTTTGTCTTGTGCACACATGGTGCTATTTTTACCAAGCCATCACTCAGATGTCTAAATGAAGGTTACAGCTTCAAAATTTCCTATCACAGTTGAATCAGCTTTTGACTAAGAAATGTTTTCCCACAAACTATGGCTAAAATCTATATTTATAATATAAGGTCTTCTGTGCTGTGACTAAACAGAGCTCTTATAACTGTCTCCTATTGTCTGGAGAGTAAAGTATCATGGTAAAAACATAAACAGGAAGTATGATTTTTTTTTTAATGTTAAGTATATGAATCCAGTCCAAATACTTTGGGATCACTATCTGAAATGCATTCTACAGTTGGTATACACACGCATACACAGAACCATAGATTTATTTTTATCCACCTAAGAATTAGACACTGATTTGTCACAGAGAATAACATCAAAACAAATAGAAGTTTCCATTGAGGGTTTGAAAACCTTTGCTGTTTATTCTGTTTAGCAGGTCGGGGAAAATAACTTTAATCATGCTTTCCTTCTTTTGGTAGTTTATTACCAGCAACTATTCTACAAAAGTGTCTTCCCAGGCTTTGACCCTGGGCCCTCTGGCTGTCGAAGAGCAGGGATTAAGTCTCCATCTGTGTTAATGGAGATTAATGTGCTTCTGTGAGAGCTACTCAGTGCTACGACTCAAAACGGCCTTGGTAGTAAACACTTTGCAGCGAGAGTGAAGAGTCCACAGCACTCTTACTTTGTAGCTTTTTTGTGTCATGTTAGGACATTTAACTGCACAGGCGAGAGAAAGTGAACTGAGATTTTTATTAGTTTCATCCCCATCTTCCTGGCTATTCATAAAAAATTAAAACTGAAAACATGTTTGACAAGTTGAGCTGAGGCCTTTGGGATTAGTTCCCACTTTATGACCATTAACCAGCAGAAGCCACTGATTTACCCCACTTCTTTTTTTCATATGACTGCATCCTCTGCTTGCATTAGACAGAGGCATGGATCTCTTTGCATCTCCGAATTGCATCCATTTATAGTGAATATCGCCATTGAAATTTCTAGACTCTTCCCTCATTTTATCCTTAGTACCACTTAAGCGAGACACGACAATCATTACCACATAGACTATTTGGGATTTGTGAACTTGTGCAAACACATTAAAGGCCACGGAGGCCTTTATTTTTCACGTGCACACATAAGAGCTTAGTCCTGTGTGTGTGTGTGCATGAGTGAGTTTGTTGCATGCAGCTATAGACTGTTAAGGAGTCTAATTCTTGAGCCGGACAAAGGGCCCAGTGTGCCGCACACAGCTCCCGGTCTCCCCCCACCTAATCAACCATGATCCCAGGAGACAAAGCCCTTTGATTTGGAAGAACAAGAAGCAATGCTAGGATGCCTGATTGGCAGAGTCAGGAACTGAAATCGGTATTGAAATCTTTCGACAATGAGTTCCAAACTCCTTTCTGGCCCACACAAATGCCTTTTAGCCCAACTCCAAGAGAGTTTAGAAGAGAGTTCGCTCAGAGCAGGACAGAAAAAGGAAGAAAGACTGTTGACTGTTTGAGTTGAGACGGCGATTAGTTACGGTCTGGAATATATGCTTATCATGTGTCTAGCTGAGAGTGTGATTTAAAGAAATCCCCGGCTTACATCATCTTAAACAGGAATGTTAGATCTGGAAAAAGTCAGGATGCTTTCCATTCACTGTTACAGGATTGATGTGACATTAATGGAGTTCATAATAACTCTTTTGTTCGAAGATGGGTGTAAGTAATCGCCCAGTGGACCGGGTTGACGTCTGGGTCATTCACTGAGTATTTAGCCGGAATGCAAACACGAACTAGAGGTTCGCCTTCTGCACAGTTCTGGATGTGCATTACTTCACACTGTTTAGCAATTGCATAAAATAGAGTATATATATGTAGTATATATATTTGTTAGGGTTAAAAGACATGTCGTGCTCAAGAGATCAAACTTTCCCTTGTCCATCGTGGACGATTGACCATTAACAAAGTAAAGGCAGAGCCAATCAGTATACAGAGGATGGTGAAACTGCATTTTCAAGGTGCTAACTGGAGGCCTGCTATAATTACCTACAGCGTTGGCTTTGATATACAGCTCAGCCAGCAATGTATTTTTCCTGCTTATGTCACCACCTTGACTCTAGCTAACTGAACTGTACCACAGGGTGTAGTTTTTTTATGTGTGACCCATAGTGGGAGGATGACTCCTCTTTTTGAATTCAGGACTAAAAAATTGTAATCGTTTGGGTTTTCAGCTTTGAGTAAAAGGAGGGATCATGTACAGGAGAGGCTTTGCTTTCTGTATGTGGCATATAAATAGATTTTGACAAAACAGAATTCCGAACTAGTGAATCTAAGCTTTTTTTATTAGCTGAGGATCATCTTGAACATACTAGTGTTCAAAACCTAAAGTAAAGCTTAACTGAGCCACTCATATATTTGCCTGACCTTATTTTCAATAAGTATAACTGCATCCTCTTTCTATTTTGTATACTTTAGGTACATAATACTGGGATGGATTTAAAATAATTGTTTCCAGATGTTTATTTTAACACCCAATTCTGTTCAGTGGATACATCGTTTCATTAAACACACTATGGATGTATGGATACCCAAATAATTGTTTTTATAAATGTCTCCCAGTGTCTTCTGCAGAAATTCACAATATATGATAGATGTGCATTTATGAACTCTGTATTATTACATGAAATGGTGTAAGAGAATTGTTTTACAGTGGGCAATGGTGTTATCAAGCTCATAAATCACGTACAGCAAATTCTGGTAATTCTTTTTACACAAAAACGTCACTTGGGAAAACTCAAAAAAATCGACTTAAAGCATATTAGTTTTTCCTCAACAAGCTCTAATCACCTGTTATGCTAATTGAGAAACGACTTCTGAAACTCTCTCGTCATTAAGTTTCGGGCAAAAATAGAAACGAGATTTTTTTGAAAGATGCACTGCAAGCCATTGAGACTGGTCCATCTTCATATGGGACTAAGCTGTCCAAGCACTTCCAACCCGTGTTCCATTTCATGCTCCAACTCCCACATTCAAAATTAAACGAGGAAGCTTGGCAGTAAAGCCAACACAATGAATTACAGCTGAAGAGAAGTATCAAGCTGTTTCTCGATTTCAGATTCAATGATGCTGAGAGAAAAAAGATATTAAAAAAAAATCTTGTTTCAGTTCAAATGTATTGCTTGTTACACTTTATCATGTCTTTTCTTTGACTTTAGTAACAAGAGTTTGTTCATCATTAGTTTGTCCAACATTTGACCTTGTGTAGAAATGCGGTTCTATATGGTATTGAAAAATCCTTTCTGTCCACATTTGCCTATCAGATTTATGACAGTGGAAGTACATACTTAAGGTATTATGGTTTTTACAGAAAACAACATTTTATCACATATTAGGAAACAAAATATGAATAAATGTGACACAGTGACTCCATGTGAAAAGCAAAACTTTAAATAAAACCCATTTATCCATCTTTCTCAAATGACCTTAAGCCAATATCTGAATTTATAATGTTTAAATACACTTTTTTTCCCCAGCCTGAGGTAATGTGTCATTTATCCAAGTTTTGTCAACTTGACCTTTTTCTGCCTCTGGCAAATGAGCATCCTCCAGTAAAAAAACAAAAAAAAGTCTTAAACTAAACTGCAAAATGTTTGCGTAGAAAATATGACAGGAAAAGAGGGCTTCTCTGTGGCCTATAAACATCAGAGTGAGATAAAAACATGGCTAAGAATCCTATCTTTAAGATCAGTGCACATCACTTACACAGTGAGGATTAGACCCAGACAGAGAGTAGAGATTAGTCGGATTGGCTAGTTCCCTAAGGGTTTCAGATAAAATTCTCATTCTCACACAAGCAGCAAGGATCAGATACATTCCTACATTTCTGCATCTGCAATTTTCATCTTCCCAGTCTGCAGGGGAAAAAGTATCTGGGAATGATAAAAAAAACAAACAAACTACAAAACACTACAACCTTGAATATAGCAGCTGTACTTTGGATTGTCTTGTTATTTATTCGTTCAGTGGTTAAAGGATGAAATGGAAGCAGAAAAATAAATGTTTGATACGAAAATTGATTTCCTGTTGAACTGCATCAGATCTCGGCTTAACATTAGCCTACATGGAGGGAAGAATTAGAAACTGTGTCACTGTGGCATAGCCATCAGTCACACCACTGTGTTTTATTTGAGCAAACCCATCCATTCATCTGGTTCATTTGGGGTTGGGTTTATATCTCCATAGGGTTTCATGGAGACGGATGACTCGCTGTGACAACCCCTAGAGGGAAAAAGCCGAAAGGAAAAGAAGATTTGGGTTTGGGTTGTGGGGGGGAACCAGCATAAGCAGTGGGACCCAGTCTTCCCTCTCTCCAGCCGCTTGGGCTCGCTCCTCTGGGGAAATGCTAAGACATTCCCAGGCCAGCTGAGAAACATAGTCCCTCCAACGTGTCCTGGGTCTTTCGCTAGGCTTCCTTTCAGTGGGGAGTGACAGCGCTTCTCACCCTCTTGAGAGCCCAGATATCCTGCGGGAAAAAACACGTCAACTTCTTGTGTCCTTGATCTTGCTTATCCCAGCGATAAGCAAACTGCAGTGGGTCCTGATATCTACTTGCTTGCACAAGGTCAGCCAATAAAAGTCTCTCCATGGCCTTTGTGATGAGGGATTTGAGAGCTATTGTCATGGTTGAACAAAGGGTGAGTTTTCTTGGTGTCGGAACAAGGCAGGATGCCCTCCACAACAATGGAACCTACTCTTGGGTCAAGCTAAGGTTGAGGAGGTGCTGCAGAATCTCACAGGCCTTCAGGGCTCTGGGACTGACACTAACTGGACCTGGAGCCTTGTTCAAGGTTCAGTCTCCCATGCTGCCTCTTCACCTCGCTTATAGATACAGAAATGTGGGAAAGGGAGGCAAAGGGAGCAACAACATCTCCTGATTGCGTTGAAGATCAATTTGTCAAAGCAGATAAGTCTGAGGTGGGAGATGAAACATCTGATGTTTGACAGGAAATCTGAGGGTCAGAGGCGGGTGGGACGTCTGTTTGGATGGAGGGCAGCGGGAGAGGAGGGCGATTAGCTTGTTCCTGAACTAAACTGTGAAAGACTGTGTTCAGTTCATCAGCTCTGTCCAGAATCCCACGTATCTGATCCTCCTTTCGCTTGAAGGCTGTGATCTTCTTCACCCCTGACCAAACATCTCTGACATTGTTCTTTTGGTCTCTTTTAAAATGACATCCACCAATAGGTATTTGTGAAACCCTCCAGCTCATTTCCTTCCTCTTTATTTTAAGCTTCAGTTGTTCTTTTTGTTATTTTTGTTTTTATTTTTTTATAAAGTATGGTTTATGTCGAAGACAAACCCAGTTAATTACTTCCGACCAACCTGTCCTCGTTTCAGCTTCAGCAAACAATATCAGACAAACACAAAAACAATATATGTTGGCACCTCCAGCTGAATGGGGGCATGCATTACCCTTTTTAATTATCAAATAGCAGGATGTCTCAGTGACTGCTATTTCTCTACAAACAGCTTCTCCCCCTGAGCAAAAACATATAGCAATTAAATACCAAATTGATGGGTAGCGTTCGCAGAGAATATGTTTACACCCATATGTGGGATAATGATGTCCTTGGCAACGGATTACAATGGTGTAATTCATCACATTAAATGCCTGAGCTTTTGTTGTGGGTTGACTTAGAAGATCATACTTTCACCTCATCGAATGAATCAGATGCTGTACGATTACAGGCTTAAATAAATAAACAAAACAAATGGCTTCGTAACAATTATTTTTTTTAATGTTTGATTTTCAAAAACCTCAAAACCACTATTTCACCTGTGAACTCTCTAAAAGGTGTTTATTTAAAATAGACACCTACGCTTGGTGTTGCGTCTCTCCCACAGTGTGCCTTCCCTTCGGTCTCATCCACGCTTTAACACAGAACCATCTAATTTTTAAGATCACTCTGCCTTTATCCTTTTTCAATATTTCTAAGGCTGAAGGAAGTAGTCAATAATAAATGACAGCTTGGGCCCCCAGCATCTCTTATAAACTTCAAGAAATGTTTTCCACAGCTTAAAAATACATTAGATGTGGCTAAATTATGTTTCCATTTAATGTTCTCTGAGATGCTGCAAAAACATTTTGCAGAAGCGTGTATATGCCAAAGAGCACATTAACAACAATATTTATTTTGATAATTTTTATTGTGCCTATTGAAATTAAAAATACGCTCTGAGGCATCACAGTGGCCTGGAAAAAAAAGAAAAAAAAAGCCCTGCTCAAACACAGATAGTTTTATCCTGAAGGGTCTTCCATGTGTAACTAGGGAATGACCCCACAGGAGCAGCTATTCATCGGGTGGCTGAGTGCACTGCTACAAGCAACAGAAAAATCTATATTTAGACTTTTGTCCTCTGCTAGGGAACAATGAACAGCAGATCAGTTCAGTAAGAGCAAGAAATAAAACTATTTGAGTTTTGAGTTTTTATGGTTTAGGATTCAATCTTTCTAAATAATCTATTTTGTCCAGCATTTTAATTTTTTTTTTTTTTTTTTTGCTGCTCTTTTCTCCAGGTGACGGGCACAATGGGCAACATGAGGACTGGCCTCCACCAGCACCTAGCGAGACTGGATGAGATCTTTGCCACGAGGGGCGACTACGTGCAGACCCTGCAATTCATGCAGCAGATGGCGGACAACGTGATCAAACAACTGCTGGGGCTGCCTGACTGGGACGAGGCTAAAGTGGACCTGGCAGCCGTCGCTGATCAGACTGCAAATATAGAGTACTACAGGTGAAGACAAAGCCAAAAATACATGTCTGACTCGTAAGGTGGAGGGTGTTACAGTGGCTTGCAATTGTTTTCATACCCAGTGACATTTTCTACATTTAGGTATTTTCTTGGGATCTTATCCAATTTATTAAGACTAAGCAGTGGAATAGTTGTAAACTGGAGGGAAAGTGATACGTGATTTTCAACACTTGCTTTTCAGATCTTTTTTGCTTTGTGTTGCTTTATCACATATAATCCTAATAGCATACATTAGTATGCTGGTTCTAAGATAAAATGTGAAAACCCTTTTTATGTTTATCATGGTAAGGTGCTGTATATGATTAAATGTCACCTTTTCACACCTGAGAGAAAGTGCATCTTCCTTCAGATTTAAAATTCTGACTCTATCCATGAATATTGCACAGAGTTGTTGTACAGGCAAATTTATACAGAGGGCAAAAGTTGAGCATGCATTTTGAAAATGCAGGCCCATTACAGAACGGTTTCAGGATACAGCTATTTGTGGCCAGGGAGTGAGCTGCATCTTCATACTCTGACGTCCACGCTAGGTGAGATGTGAAGAATTTATGTGAGGAGACTTCCAAGCATGAGTCAAACTCCCCGCAGACCAGGAATGAAGCAGTACGTGTTTATGAACATTAAATCTAGATATAGTCCTTTGGTTCATAGAGAAGCAAATATGCTCCACCATATGATATCAAGTTTCTTTTTATAGATGCAGTCCCTGAGCAATTCAACCACACAATGATATACCTAATTTATGGGTTGGGAGTGAAATCCAGCGTGTTACGACCCGGATATATCACTTTGTGTTGCATAATACATGATTTTACATGGCTGCATCACCCACTTATTTAAAAAGTGGCTCTAACATGAAAACTAACTTACCAAGCGCAATGTGTGGAACTCTTTTAATTATTTGAGATTAATGGCCATTCTGACATCAGTCAAAAATATTAACTAAAAATAAGAAACAATCTTTGTTGGGATCTTTTTTCAGGATTTCTGAACATATTTCAACTTTTTTTTATTTATTTTTTTATTTTGGGTTTTTTTGGAATTTTTCACTGAATATCAGCCCATTTCTTGAAACTGTCAAAATATTGTTTATCTGTGTAAGTGCACTTTACTCCTATGAGTCATTCAGCCTAAAAATAAAAGCTCAATAAATTCCAAAAAGGAACCAATAGTAACATGTCAATTTGTTGTTTTTTTTTTGTTGTTTTTTTTTTTTCAGTTTTCAGAACATTTGAACTTTGTCATAGGATGTGACTATCTTACAATAGTTCAATATTACTCAGACCCTTGCACATATATTGTGTTATTGCTTTTTGTCACACTTACACATTTTAGATCATCTAATTTTAATATCATATGACAAACGTTTCAGTAAATTTAAAAAGCTGTTTTAAAATGATTTTTTTCAGGTAAAAAAAACGCATCCTCACTAATTGGGTGCAGGCTTGAGTTCTGCTAGAACTTAAGAATCATAATATAGGTGGTGGCACAGGGGATGAGTACAACCCACATAAGGCGGCCTTAGTCCTCAACGCAGCTGTCGCATGTTCGATTCCCGGCCTGATGACCTTTGCCACATCTCTTCTCTCTCTCTCAATACCCTGCTTTCTTGTCTGAGCACTTTAAAAAAAACTGTCACTAGAGCCAAAAAAAGAATCATAAAATAACTCAAACAGGAACTACGTGACAACATGATGTAGGATGAAGAATTTTAAGAAGTAGCTCAAGTAGAAGGTTTATTGTATACACTGAGGAAAGCAGCTACTATTACCTTTTTGTTATATCTACAGGTCATGGACTTGGAGTTCTTAAATATTCTGTCTGTTCTGATTCTTTTCATTCTTCTATTGTGTTCCGTCAGCTCCATCATGACAGGTTGTTTTACTTGCAAAAAACATTGTGATTTCAGTGGTTTTGACAACATACTTGTCAAAACACAATAAAATACCTGTGTTGTCATCAGCATGGTAGAATACTTTGCAACCCCACTTTTAACCTGTAGGGTGAGTAATTAGAAACAGTCGTCGGTTGGTCGGTCCATTGTTCGTCCGTCTGTCCGACCGACCTTCCTTTTTTTTTGTTCGTTTGTTCATTTATTCATTCATTGAGTGCAAGCCCAACATTAACTTTTCATCTTAGTTTTGTTTGTTGTACACAGAGCAGCACTGCTTTCATATCTGGATACATAGCAGTACAGTACATGTCTGGGATGGAGATCCCAACTTCCTCTCAGTCATATTTTAATGCCGGGTCAGATTAGAGCATTTTTATTCACCGGCCCAGTGGCCTTTCAGCATTTACAGACATACTTGTACTGATCTGTAAAGGTGACTCCTCTGCTTTGCAGATAAAGTAGTCCCATGCTAATAGAGTGGTATATATTGGCGGGTTGATACTGCAGCTTTCATTAGGCTTGTTTTTAACACTTCATCCGGATAAATAGTTCCCGGATGGTTTTATGTGTTTACAGGAATGTTTAGCTGGACGTACTGGCACCGAGCTGCAGCATTTCCAGAAATCGATTCTTAATGCTTCGAAACAATTTAGATTGACTTACAGCGCTGGTGTAAAACTCTTTGAATCCACTGAACTTTTTCACGTTTTATGATGTTACAATCATAAACTTTTATGTATTTTATTGGGACTGTATATGTTGGACCAATGTATAGCTGCTCATATTCATAAAGTGAAAGGGGGTTGATGTGAATAAAGATCTTAAAGTGCGATTTTCATTTGTGTTAAGACCTCCTGAATCAATACTTTGTGCAACCTATGGGAGTTTGTCTCTCCTTGCGCTAAATATTTAAAGAATGATCTCAAACGCCAGTTCTCAAGGGCCTGTGTCTTGCAACTTTTAGATTTCACTCTGCTTCAGCAAACCTGGCTCCAATATTAGCTCATTAGCAGAACTCGGTAGACGCTGAGTGGATGCTATTGAGGCAGTTTAGCCATTTAATTCAAGTGTCCAGGACCAGGCAAACATCTAAAAGTTCCAGGTTTGAGGACTGCAGTTTGAGACCACTGCCTTAAGGCATTTGGTTGAACAGGATTCTACGTATTTAATGCTACCTATCAATAAAAACCCTTGACAATGCATAAACCTTTTGGTTGTAACAGGCAAAATATTTTTGTTTGCAACTTTCTGTAATAAAGCTTTCGTATTTTCCTCCCTCTAACCAAAAGTTCCTTAGAAAACCCTTTTTTGTGATGCTTACATGAACTCTCTCCACCCCCTCGTGTATCTGCGCTTTCCCCAGCCTGACTAATTGGATTAAGGATGACAGAGGCAAACACGGTGGCACCGCAGTGCCTCCCATGTCGATGCATCAGCTTCTCATGCTTCACGCTGTCAGTGAAGGAAAAGATTAGACAAGGGCGAAGCAGTGGAAAGGTGGAGGTGAGGGAGAAATGAAAGGTTGAGAAAGAAAGGGGAGGCTGGGAAAACATGGAGATGGGGTAAAAGATTAAACGGAGAGGGGGAGGAATACATTTAAAAAAAGACGTACATGAGAAAATCTGAGGTTTTGTTGAGTAATGAGAATGCTGGGTGATGGGAAGTAAGTCAAAAATGGAGGAGAATATCAACACAGTGCTGAAAAAGGATCAGAGCAGTGGAGCAAAATAAACCCTGATGGGAATAAATAGACAACAGCGGCTGACAGGTAGGAAAGATTGATAGATCTTAGTGTAGGAGTGAAAAGTGTTTTTTTTTTTTTTTTTCCATCAGAACACTCAGCCATATGGATTCAAAGGGATTCATAATTAACCAGCTGGACAGATTCTGTTGTGTTCATCTGCAACTTGATTACTTTTTACAGAACAGATGGTTTTTACCAAAGAAGACAAAGCTGGTTCAAAGACAAAGCTGATTCTCAAACACACACACATTCACAGATCCCTTCTATGTTACACGTCTATTAATGTGAATGTTCAGATTCACGTCACATGCCCTCTTTGTTTTATCTTCCACATCTTCTTATCTAACCGACTTAATAGAAAATGTCAGTTTTTTTTCCCAGTTTAGACTTTCTTTTGTATCTTTGTAATTATTCTGGGAGATTGTGTTTGAAAGTTTAATCAGACTTGGGTAACTGTGTGGTTTGAAAACATTTTGGTTTCTACATCTGTTCTAGAAGAATTTAAATCCATTTGCTCAAATAGCTGTTTCTGCTGCTCTCTTTATGGAAACATGAAATAACTGAAACTTAAACTTGAGGTTGTTATTGTATTTTATCCCATTTATTTGTATTTCCAACTTTTCATCTTGCTGACTTTACCAATATATTATTATTCCACATATTTATTAAAACCTGCTATTTATCTCTCCTTATATTTTGCAAGGTAATTGTTTTGTTATTCACAATCCTGATTCTAACAACTTTGAATACATATACTAACTTTTATTAATGCTGTCATTTTTAAATAGTTATGCTTAATATAGATGTCCTTTGTGAACATGGATGCCCTTAATATGTCCCTATTGATTGACTGATAACAGACAATCAATCAAACTTTATTCTTAGAGCAGTTTTAACGCAGTGAGGTTTGACACAAAGTGGTCTACAGAGGGAAAAATCAAGTATATCTGCAAAGCACCGATAAGCACCTTGCATTTCAGGGAGAGGCTGCTGTTCGTTGTTTTAGCATATTAACTCTCTATTTCTTGTAAATGTGCTTTTAATTTGAGCCACACATACCACAATATTTTTTTGGAATGGAGAAACAATAACTTTTAAAGACGTGGAATGTCACTTTAAGAAATTCCCATTGTATATTCCTACTGGCATCCATTCACTGGCAGCAGTTTAATTTTTGTTCTTCCGCTTGTGTTTCAAGATGGCTAACCTACCTGTTGCTCCTCATCCTGGACCTGGTCATCTGCCTGCTAGCCTGTCTGGGCCTGGCCAAGCAGTCCCGCTGGCTACTCACCACGTAAGTCTACATGCACTGTGAAACTGCTACTTTTACATGGTCTGTCTTTTTGTTTTGGTCAGGCGTATTGTTCTCTGTTTTAATAAAGCACAAGCAGTAGGACAGTATGAAAAGCTCACTATAATAAGCTACATACCAAAATGTGAGACTAGCTAACTAGTTAAACAGAAGCCAAAATAAAAGGGAAAATTGTTCTCAGCTGTAATTGAAATGCAAGTTTAACTTGCTGAAACGTTAGAATGTCAGTATGCAAAATTAAATTCTTTGAAAACAATTTATTACAGATTTTAGAGTTATATGTAGCTACATTAAATAATAACGTACATTTCATAATTGGTAAAAAGTCAACCTGATTGAGAACTACTGTTATTTGAGTGAGTCAATGGTCAACATATCGAAACAGTTGTTGTCTTCATGGGGCATTTCCTTTTTCACAAATGCTGATTTTTTTTCTTGTAAAAATGTAAATAAGACCTGAGGTCTGCTGGACCGCGGAGATGTTAGCACTGTGGTCTCGCATCAACAAGGGCCTGGGTTCAAATCGCAGTCAGGTCTTTCTGTATTGACTTTGCATGTTTATAACGTAGTGTATGGTGCAGAAAAAAAATGAAAATGCATTTAATGTAGCTGGATCTTGGAAAGGATATTCAGTGCATCTCTGGATGGAAAGAAAGAAGGAAAGGCAGAAAGAAACATATCTCTTGTAGTAGTTAAATACACTCCTATCGTGATAAAGTTGCTTAATTACATATAATATGTAGCAGAGGAAGAAGAGATAAAAAGAGGTTTGTAGTGAATCATTTTAAACTGGGGCAGATCACAGGAGCGGGTGTGGGGTTTCCATATCTTCCCATGGGAAATATTCTGTGTACAAGGCAGCTAAGCCCTGGATCATATCCATGTACAAACACGGCTCAGCTTGCCCCGTCTTATTTGACCGTTTGCCTTTCAGTGCTGCCAGCAGGAGGCTGAACTATCACAGAGTGTTGCCGTCTCAGTGGCTTTTGCTCTACAAATTGAAGCGGAGAGCTGTGAGGAGATGGGGAGCTGGGCCATTAGATGCTATCTACAATATAACTTCCTGAGAATTGTTATTCCACTTAAAACACTTGACCTGCTTTAGACATGAATTAGAAAATGTCTAACACGAGCAAACATGGCAGATGTTTGGAGTGTCATATGGTAGACGATTAATTATTTAGCTTGGTCTTTTAAAATGTTTTTCGCATGAATATTTAATGGATTTGATCATGTTGAAGTGACAGGAAAACAAATAGATTTCTGACACACATCGCTTCTCTGTGCATGTTACGGCTGGCCCTGTAGGTTATTATTGCACTGGAATTATACGGTAGATATCAAGTTTAATTTTCCATTCTTGGCGTCGATTGTTCATTCTGTTAAGGAGGCGTTTTCAAGAAGACAGTAAATCCATTGTGGTCTAAAGTGATTTGGCTGACTGTTCCTCTGTCTTTTTTTAGTCAAAGTGGGCTGAAGTAAACTTGCCCTGCTAACCACAAGGACCCCAAACCCCTCCTCCCACTTTACCCTTTAACCCCGACACAAACACGAGGCGAGTTAGTGTCAAGAGTGGCTGCCGTCCCAGCGGAGGCTCTCCTCCAGTGGAGTGGAAGTGGTTGGAGGCAAATGACACTCTAGAGGCCTAGCAGCTCCTTGTGGTGCTTTGAACCGCCTGGCTGGGTGTTGCTGAGACATAGAGAATAACAGCTTTGACAAGACTTTAAACTCACATGTGAAATAGGGAGGGACAGCCATAAACTTTGCTGTAAACTTTATCTTTTTTTTTTTTTTTTTAGGTTGAGCCCTGTTCTTGGAGGTGTAGTGATGATTAAATGCTGACATAAAACTGACATGTCAACAATGTGAGCACATAAGAAACCTGTTGGTAAAATTATATCTTACCCATTTTATAACCTGAACTTTCTGGATCGAAAGTGAATCCCTGAACAGAAGAAAATCATTAGACTGGTTATGATCAACGACATGCAGGAAGGCTCTTTGGAAAGAGTAATAAACAGCTTTACAGGGGAAGCGAGCGCTGTGTCAGTAACCTTGAGTGTCCATTCTGTGAGCCATCTTGCACTTTATAAGTTTGATTAAAAGCAACAAGAACTAAAGCAAAGCAGACAGACCATTTTAAGTCCATATCTCTGTTCCTGTGACTCACCCTTTTAGTCCTGAATGTCTATTAAAACCTCTTTGTTTAGTATAAACTATAGTACTTGTAAAACCAATCACAAATTGCACTTATCAAGATGCTTCTAAAGAAAGTCTCTGCTGAATATGTGCTGAAAACAATTATTTTTCATTGCTCTCTAAGCGCATACCCAAAGCTTAGGATTTTTTTTTCTAATTTAGCCCTACTTTGAACTTCTCCACAGCTTTAAAGGGTTAAACTGATGGAGAAAAATGTCCAGAGTTACTTTTTGATTAAGTTACTAACCATCCAGCAGAAGTTTTGGTTGAAAGGTTTGAGCTTCCATATGCTACTAAGCCAGCATTTGCAAGCAAACCTTAATACTGTGTTGTAAATTGCATTTTTTTAATTTTTATTTTTGGTGTGATTACATGGGCTTGTGTATGCATTTGTGGAAGAAAATGCTCTGCACTTTGTAGTCTTTATGATTGCCATCTTGGGTTTGTAATTTTGGAAAGGAGAACATGTTCAAATTGCTACTGATAAGAAAAAACTGTTCTTTTAGCTACATGAAAGCTACAATATGCTTCATTTTGCCACAACTTAAAATATTCACACATTTGGAACTGGTGATGTTTAAAAATGAAACTTTTGAAACATAAATGGACTTTTCTTTTAGAGACAACATGCATCATACGCCATTTGAGAGGTGTATATATATATATATATATATATATATATATATAGATATATATATATATATATATATATATATATATATGCCTCTCATGCATGTGCTTGCATTTTTCATCCTTTCCAGTTGTTACTTCAACGAGTGCATGATGCTTCACAGAGATGTGATTTTGGACTTTTGTGCCTATTGTATACAATAATAATGACCTTTCTAACTCGTGTGTCTAAGTGCAGAACGGAGGAATGGCAGGCCTTTAATATTCAACGAGTCACCCAAAGGTTTAGCTGTGTTCTAACAGCAAAATAAACAAAAAGAAATTCAGGTCACAGGTTTTGAGATGGTGCTCAGATGGACAGAGAGAGAGAAAGATGCCACTCAGCTTTGGAATATTGGTTAACAAGACATCAACCTTTAAGCGCATTTCAAGATTTTAAGTTTTTCTCACCAAAAAGCAGATTTTAGATGCTTAAAATACCTATTGGCTTATGTCATATTAAAAGCATAAGATGCCAATCCCATTCCATCTTCACAGGGATTACAGCTTGAAAAGGGAAACTCTGACATTCCTCTCCCAAGCGACACTGTAGCTCATTCAGGGAGATCCCAAGATATTCCCAGGTCAGAAGGAAAATATGTCCTTCCAGCAACTTTTGGATCTGCCCCAGGGTTTCCTCTCAGTGGAATGTGCCTGGAAAACATCCATAGGAAAATCCCCTAGAGGCTTTCTGCTCAGATGCTCGAACCAAAATTTCATGTTGAGCTTCAGTGCATGTTCCCTTACAGATGACTGAGCTTATCTTTCTTTTCCTCAGGAAAAACAGTAGATGCTAATTTCAAAACTTCAATTAAGTTCAGTTTAATACTTCTTTTTTTTTTTTATCTCAACGGAAAATTAAGTGTTGCTGTAAGTCATATCGATCAAGTATTTTCAGAGTCGTTGTGGATGGTGCTGCTGTGGCAGAACATGAGGCTCAACATCTGGTATGGGTTTCCTTTCTAGCATCTTGAGTCTAGAGTGAGCGTTGCCGGGGAGGTTGAGGAGTCGAAAAGTACTTTCTTACCAAACAGAATTAACTCGGTTAAAACATTATTACTACCAGGGTAAACAGACTTTTCAGAGCATTACAACCCTATTAATGCTTCTCAGCAGTTTTATTTTTTTAATACTAAAAATTAAAAGCATCTCTAGAGTTCTTAAATAAAAGTGTATGTAGAAAAAGACAAAAGTAGAAATACAATGAGGCATTTTATTTAGGGGTATCAACTATTTATTTCACGACTCACTGAATGGCAATTTTAGACATCAGTATGTGGAGGGGTTACAAGCAACATTGATTATAAATATCTAAAAGTGTCTTTTTTGGATATCTACTGAGAAGTTTTTACGAAGAAAAATATGTGGACTACTTTGGGATCTGTTTGACTTGGAAGAATTAAATCAAAAATATGTATCAATTCTACTGGAAATAGAAATTTGAACTTGTTTTCCTTGAAACTACCTCAAGTACATGTTTGTAGTGATCTCTAATTTTAATTCTAATAGTTATTCCTTGTTATTACAGTAGTAAAATAATAATAAATGTAACTGGAGATTGTAACGTGGTCTAATTACATGTGATAATGACCTTCCATAGTCCTGTGTTTCTGCTTTGAAGGTTATTGTGTTCACTCTGCTAATATCGGACCAAAATAATTATTTATACATTAATGATAAAGGTTCATTCATTTTCTGTTATGAACAGTTGTAAAGTGTTTCTTTTTCTTTTTAGGAGAGAGGAAAACCTATTTCCTAATGTGATTTAATTCATAGTGACCGGTGTGCATCCACCATTGCATCCTCTGCCTTGCTCTGTGACTATTTCACTGAATCTGCTTTGCTTGAGGTTTATACCCCATTTAATGCTTTTCTGTTCAAGTCAGGGAAGTTGTTTGACTACCAGAGCGCAGGATTCAGTTACATAGCGTCGCTCGGCCAGAACTCGACCTGCTGGCACTGGAAGGGCAATCGGAGGACATTTTTCCTCTCATCCACCCAGTCATTCAGTGTAACGTTTGTGGTTATATCAGTAAATCCTGGCCATTTGTGCCTAGAACTTTTGAAAACAAAGCTGCAGTAATTTTTGTGCACTGTTGATCTTTCAGTTGATGGAACAAAATAACCATTTTATGTAAATTTAGGATGTATTGAATGTGGCACCCCATAGATTTATCGGCACCCCTTGAAATAATTTGCAAAAAGCATTAAAACAAGTCAATAATTTAAATATCTTTTTGTGAAATGCTAGATAAAGTGCTGTGATTTTTTTTTTTTAAATTATTATTATTTTAATCTCCAGCTTTGTGGAACATAGTTGTGAATTTCAGTCAGTTGACTTTTCCTCACTTACAAGAAAGAATAAATTCAGTTCTTTGGAAATATCGTCAGGGTTTTAGTTCAATAAAATGAAACAAAATTTGAGCATCTGCTCAGGTGACGAGTCCCATCCACTTGCAGGGCCATAATCAGATGCAGGTCAACGGAGCAGAGAAGGCCTACTGACAGCTTAGTGATGCTGCAGTTACAACTTCAGAGACATTCATGTGGACTCCAATGTGTTTTCCAATGTGCCGGATAGTTATCTCACTTCTTTTCTTTTCTTCATGGCCGAAACTATTACTATCTAATGGAGAATGGCGATAATAAACTTGAAGTTAGTCACTATTTGTGATGATCTGTGTTTTTGTGTATTTATTTCTTGTTTTATCTGTGTCCTTGTTCCCCCCTGAGTCTCTGTGATGTCCTGTCCTCCCTCTTGATTGATCCCAGCTGTGTCTAGTTTTCCTGATTACCCTCCCTGTGTATTTAAACCCACTGGTTGTCTTTGTCTCTTGTCGGGTTCTCGTCTAATGCCGCACGTCTTGCGTTCTCTGCTCTCCAGTTGAACTGTATAGTCCTGGTTTAGCAATAGCTCCCGTTTTTAGTCCTCTGTGTATCAGTAGCTACCGGTAATTAGCTGTGTGCTAATCTCTCTGGCCTCCAGCCTGTACTGGACTGTGTTTGAGCTTTGTTATAAAATTCATCATTTTCTTCACAACCTGGGTCTCAACGTTCATCCTCACCATCTCTCATTCACCACCTCATGACACTATTACTTGTTAAATGAGTTGTTAAATGTCTTCTGAAATAATAAATTAGAATACTGTACAGCATACAATAGACAACCAATCATTGGAGTTGACTTGACATCAAAACTTCCCAGACCTCAGTTCAATTAAGGGTATAAAACGAACAAGTATAATCCATCTAGAGTGCATACAGAATGAAAAGGTTGTGTAGCCAACATCTTGGTTCTACATCCCACATCACATCCTCATTGATCTAATATAGTCAATGCATCTGCTGCTTTGACAGCAATACTTTCTACACTCATTCAGTAGAATAGCTATACTAATCTAGTTTGTCTATTTTTTTTTTTGTAATATTCATCTGGATCTGTCTGCACCATGACAGTGTTGTCTCCTAAATTTGAGGAAACATGACTTGGTAAAGAACTTGCTTGAGATTTAACCCTCACCGAAATTAATGATTTGTAGCTTTGCTAGAAAAAAAAAGAGCAAGATTACATTTCCTTAACATGTTTGTTTCATCAAATCACCTCCACTACACTGGAGTCTAGCAGTCTAACAAAGTTAAAGTGGTGGTTTTAAACAAAACTATTCACTAGAGACTAACACGGAATAGGACTTACGTTGGTTACTATGAATTTACTGTAAATGTTACCGTGACCCAATGAGTTACCATATTATTAAGATGTTGAAAAACCTCAGTTCACCCCTCATTATTGTTAAAAAATATTGCCACTGCTAGTTTAAATCACAGCTATAGATTCCTCTGGTGTAAACTAAGAATGGGATGGTCAGGATTGAGCATACTGCATATAGAAATACATGTTCAAAGAGCCACTCGGTTGTTGGCTCATCTGCCTTTGATTTAACATAAACATCAGTTCATCTGTGGCGTTGCTCCGCGTCATGCTGCTGCTCTGTGACCCTGCAGGATGATGGTGTTTGGCGTTCTGACGCTGATACTGAGCTGGACTTCTCTGGGCGCTGACCTCGCTGCTGCTGTGGTAAGATGATTCACTTCCTTCCTCTCTGACTCACAAGCCGCACAATGAACTGGTCATTACTTCTAATACCAAAGACGAGCATAATGAATGGTGTTATCTATTTGCATTTGCCCTTTAGTCTTTATGTGTGTAAATTTAACAATTTGGATTCTTTTAATTTAGACCCAGTGGCAGCGCCTCACAAGTGTTTCGGTATACTATGGTGATTTGTGAGTAGAGAGAAAATGATAAACAGTTTTCCTTTTTTCACAAATGGTCTGGTCTGCCTAAATTAATAGCGAATGCAACATATGTTGTGTTTACATTAAAATCAAAATCTGTCAAAATAAAAGAATAAAAGAATTTTCAATTTACAGCTCACCACGAATCCTGTAGGAGACACAGCAAACACCTAGAACATGCTCTGAACATATGCTGTTATTGTTTACAATTGAGTGAACTTCTGGTTCATTCACTCAATCTTTTTTTCTTAAAGCAACAAAAACAATCCAAAGTGACACCCATATAAGTGTCCAAATTACCCTTCAACTTTTCCCTTTATATACTCTAGTGGTTTCAATGTAAAGAAAATCGTCCAACAAAATATGACAAAAAATGTCGTTTTTGTTATTTCTTAAACTGTTGACTTGTGTACAATTTTTTGCTTAAACATACAGCATCTACTATTTGTAGCATTAGTATCATACATGTATCGTATTCTTAAGCTGTTTAATTGCCAATCTTCAACCCCAACAACCTCTACTTTTCATTTAAAACACCTGAATGAAGACACACACACACACACACACCCCTGCTGAAAAGTGCTGCTTCACTGATCGGTCTCCAAGTCTAGTGATCACAGTTGTCTTTTTGTGGCATCAATTTGTTTTAAGGCCTTTCATAAAACTCCACTTTGCTAAATATAGAGTGATAAAAGAACAAAGGCGCAAACAGACAGTTTATCAGCATCATCACACTAGTATGAATAAGCTGATTTAAAAGCCGTATTATGTAAAATTGATATTTTTGATGGTTACATCATGTTATAATGTTATTGCTTAATCAAAAACATGCATGGAGTGTTGCCTTTTTTCATGTATGTTTGCGAAATCCTTTAATCTCCCATGGCAACCAGTCATCTATAAAAAACGCCTGGGTGGATCTTGAGCTGCCTTTGAGGCAAGGCTCCTCCTGCAGCTGCAGTTTCCAAGCCTCCCAGCGACTCTCACTCAGCTCCTTCAGACTAGCCAGCAGCAATTAGCAAACATTTAAGCAGCTGAGCCTTGTTAAACAAAACAACACAGAACTTTGGCTATTTTTAAAAAAGACAGTTCTTTAATCTGCTAATGTCAAATCCACCAAAATGAGTACATGTTCACACACAGCTATGGGTTATGAATGCTTTTGCAAGATTATGGTGAAATCATCAGGCTCTGCTCTATCACCTAATTAAATGTTAATGCTGACTCAACTCGGTCACAAAAAGCTCATTCTTTGGTAACAGTCGGCTCTTTCAGAAGGATAGTTTTCCACACAGCCAGAATCATTCAGGAATGATTAAAGGTGCTGACTGAGTCCAATTGAGAATCTGTGACAAGGCCTTAAAATTGCGGGTCACAGGTGCACTCCTTCCAATCTCACAGAGCTTGAGGTATTTTAGAAGAATGGGCAGTAGTTTAACTCATGTGCAGAGAGACATACCCTGAAAAACCTGCAGCTGTAGTTCCTGTGAAAGTTAACGCTACAATATATTGACTCCGGGGGTTGAATTCAAATGCAGGACCAAACTTTTAGTTTTATAAAACTTAGAGTTAAAAAAAGAAGGCCAGACTGCAAATGTAACATTAAAACACAGCAAAGCAAATGAAACGGAGCACAAAAAATACAAATAAAAATAAAAATAAGGATGGTAAATAATGACTAAAACTAATCGATGTATTCAGCGGTAAGAAGCACAAGATTGTTCCAGTCAGTGTAATGAGTTGGCACTTAGTACTGATAGTAGAAAGATCAGATTTTTCATTTCTGATCAACCTGCTATTGCCCAGGACTGATCAATCTAAAAATCTGAAAAGGATGGTCATCAGACAACTTGTCTTTGCATCTGTGTTTTATACAAAGTGACATTTCTTAATTTCTTATATGCATATCTCCTGCTGACTAAACATACCTTAGGGAAAAATAATGCTTCAAATACCTCAAACTGTGCATTTCAGATGGTCTTACACTTATAAAACAAACGGAGAAACCTACTTCTGTTGAGGAAAACATTCTTGTTTGCCACCTTTAAAACAATATCATGCACATCTGAGAAGCATCTAACCAAAAGCAAGCCAAATTTGTACACTCTGCCATCTATCATGCATTTATTTGAGTCTTCTGTCACTCAAATAAGAATGACTTTTGTTGCTTCGCTTTAATTATCCCACACCACCTCCTCTACATTGAGGAGAAGTAAAATCCTGCTGTGTTCATTGTAGAGACTCTGCCTTCGTTTGCATTTCTGAGGATCTTTGCGGGTGGTCGCATGCTGTTTGACACACATTTTCGTATCACCTACTGACAGATGCATGTATATCTGGTTGGGGATATTCAGATCGTAGGCCTTGTGTAGTCTACAGTTGGATTATTGCTTGAAAGGATTATAAATGTATGCACAATAAACCCCTTTAGAGAAAGTCTTATTATAGACTGTGGGTAGACAGAACTTTGCATTCTCAGAGTTTCCCGTTTGTCTTCTTGGGAATTCTCACACTCTTGCCCCGCTGTTGGAAAGCTCCTTGGTATCCCTTGGTTCCAGCAAATGGGCTGCGTTTTTTCTTCTTTTTTTTTCAGAGATTCAGCTTGCTTTATCTCATCTGAGTGTTTGGGGCTCATTAGTATAACCCCCAGAGAAGGTTAAGCTATTCACAGCATGTTTGTCCTGGGCCCTTGGGACATTTAGCATTCAGATAGGTGAGTTGAGATGAGACTGTCGCTCATCAATTTTATTATTTTTGCCAGTGCAGGTTTCTTGCTTCGCACTCTGCGTAGTAATAGTTGTCGTGACTGACAGAACTAAAAAATGGTGCTGTCAAGATGTTGCAGTTTGAACTGTAGCATGATTATTTTCTTGTTGGTGTCAGGTAGATTGCCTAGTATTCAACAACATTGCTTTATTCTTGTGGTGGTTCTTGGAAAAAAAAAACAATATGTGTTTGCAAATCAACACAATAAATAATTACTTGCTTTAAATTTGTGGTTTTGTTTGCTGTTCACATCTGTCAAACATGTTTTTGTCTGTTTTTGTCCTCCATTTTTTAGGGCACAAGCGATTTCTGTGTGTCACCCGACAAGTATGTCATGGGTCAGACAAAAGGGATCATCACTGCAGGTCAGGCTCCGTATAAACAAATGAATAATGATAATATTCTGAAAAATGTAATTATAATTGAGATGTGTTTATCAGGATAACAAATCTTTATGTTTTCTACAGATATCGTCCATTACTATATTTACTGCAACCAGACTCTTTCCAACCCTTTCCAGCAGGTAGGAAATATCTCCTGTGGAGTCTGTGAAAAAAACAAGGGGCTTTTTTCTGAGAACTAGAGAAAATTTGTTGGGACACCTCCTCCTAGGAACAATGGCAGCTAAATGTTTTCCACCTCAGACTGGAGATAAATTGGTTGAACTTTTATAGCCAATTTCCTGAGTCTGATTACACCCAGACTTGTATAATTAAGTAATAACTTAAGCAGAACCTGCCAGAGAAAATAAACTAGGCTAAAAGATCTGAAAAAGTGGAAAAAAGAACTGAAAAGCAGATGAGAAACAAAGTCTCTGATGTCTATCAATCTATAAACAATTACAAACCCTAAGACTTTTGAGTACCATTATCCATAAGTCAGAAAACGTAGGACAGTGATGGACTCTGGAAGGCTGACCTACAAAAGTAGACCAAGAGCATGGAGAGAAATTATCCCTTAGAGACGTTTAAAGCTAGTGTGACATAGGCAGTTGTTTAGTTGAGGGGACGGTTCCTCTGTCACATAACTCCAGATTGGTTTGAATAAATAAATGAATTCATAATTTAAAAGCAGTTTTCTGTAATTAAAAAAAACACTTATCTCAGACGTTAGAGTTTAATTGTTTTTTTAAACATATAAATGTGGAAATAAAGCTACAAGAAACCCATAAATAAGCACTTTTTCATGGCAGTAGACAATAATGTACATTAAAAGCAATTCATTACACCACAAACACTTGCTACACGCAAACAACAATGACAGTTCTATTAAAATAAAATGTACATACTAATTCAGTTTTGTTCTTTTAGTTGGCTGCTCTCTTCGGACTTCATGTCTCTGCCCCTCAAGCCTCATCTTTGTCAGCCTTTTTTTTCCCCCCGTTCCATCCTGTCTGCCTGAATCACATCCTGACCTCAGCTCACAATCGCAAGACATCCATCTCTTTCTCCTAGATTGTCCCTCTTTTTTCTCTCTTGTTTTTCCCTGTTTGCCAAAGCATGCCTAAAATGAGTTTGAAATTGCTTACTTGATGAAACAATTTGATGGAGCAGAGTCATGATTCCAGGGCATATCACTTAACTTCCCGAGCTGATTTCTGTAAAACCTGGCCCAATGTAGCTCAGAGCTTATTATCTGGCTCTTGACATCCCCCTGAGAGTAGCAGTAGAGGGAGGAGAAGCGTTGCACACCTGGTAAACAAGCTCTTCGCTGCCACACAGATCACAACCACGCGTGGAGCTCATAAGCAAGCTGGCAGCGGATTGGCCGTAACACAAGCATTCCCTGATTTGTTTTGTTTTTATTCCCCTTTTTTATAACCCCAGTCAGAATTACTCCATGAATCTATTCGTCCTGATATGTCTTTGCTTTGGGCATCACTTCTGTGCTCATAACTTTTTTTTTTTTTTTTTCATTTTATTTTATGTTTCCTCCATCCGTCTCTAAACTTTCATCATCCTGTTTTTGTTTTTTGTTTTTTCTCAGATCAGGTTCATATCACCTCAAATAAAGACAAATCCATTTCACCGAATGTCATTTTCAGCTGGGGGAAGTTGAACCACAGACCATCATGTTTTATGGATGTAAACCAAAGGCAAAAAAAAAAGTCAGACAGAAGCAATTATATTTATTAAAACCTTTGGTAACTGACCGCATCCTGTTTCAATATAACATTGTGCATCCTGCCTGGGGGTTTCCAGACTTCCTGTGTAGTTTGACTGATTGTAGAGAAAATGTTTTTACTTTAAAGAAATAAAGTATGTCACAAATTTATGGTTATGCTTAGATATTAATTTAAAAAAAAAGAAGTAAGGGTGGTGTATTTGAAGAAAGATGAGAACTGTAGGGTTTTGTGCTTATTGTGGAGGATTGTTCTGCCCTCTATTGGTAAAAATATAAACACACATTCCTGCTGTTGAGGTCGTCATATCGCCTTTCTCATAGGCATCTTACAGTAGCTCAGAGCAAATTATTCTTTCACAGTCAAAGGTTTTCCAATCTACTGTAGTAAACTGAAGCCACATAATCTGCTTCATATATTGGCCATAACTCATGCACACTTTATATATTTGCTATATCATAAAGAACACCCAAATAAGCCCAAGTTTTAAACATTTTTACACTCAACACCCCTATTTACATACATATTTTTATTACAATAATCTACACAAAGTAGCATATATGGGAACTTAAATTTTTTCCCTTGTTTCTTAGAAAAATAAAACAGGTTCAGTCAAACTGAATGAGGAACATCTGTGATTAGCAATTTTTAGGTTTGCCCCACTAATTGGTTGTTAGCCGTAAGTCCGAACTTTGACTGGACCCAGTCTATCGCATCTCTGGCCATGTGTTTTTGGTAGGTAAAATTAACCTCAGCTTTGCTCGGTGTAATTGAAAGTTTATTTTCAAATAAATTTTGTTGTTTGTTTGTTTAAAAAAAAAAGCTAAATTAAAATTCATTTACATAGTTTTGGTTTCCTCACTTAAAAAGACAGTTGACACTTCAGCTCAGCATGAATGGTATATTTTTCTAAACCAGCAGCTGGAAGCCAAATTGTCTAGGTTATTGCTCCCAGCTTAATTTCGATTTAACTGCTGGGGTTTGTGTTAATGCTCTTAACCTGTTTGGATGATTCATTTTTAACACATTAGCGCACATGAGGTCACGAAATAATGAGCTCAGAAATTGCTAGTGTCTGCAATTACTGAAGTGTAAACATATTTGACTTTGTGCAACATGTTATCAATTCTAATCAATAGTGACAGCGTCGTACAGCTCATCTTTTTTTTCCTTTCTGATGTGGTAATCAGACTGCCTCTCTGACTGTGCCACACCTCATTTACACGCTCTTCACTTGCAGTTAAACGTCTTTCATCCTTTGCAGTCTCTGACCCTCTTCCAGCGATCCCTCACCACCATGCAGATCCAGATCCAGGGTCTTCTACAGTTTGCGGTGCCCTTGTTTCCCACCGCTGAGGTTACTGCTGTTAAATTGCTTCATCCGTTTGTTTGTTTTTTTTAATCAGAGGATTGTTCTTGTTCAAATAATTGTGTTGGCATTTTCAACAACATTGTCTCTCCACACAGAGGGATTTACTAGGTATCCAGCATTTGCTCAACTCCTCTGAGGTGAGCCTGCACCAGCTGACGGCTCTGCTGGACTGCAGGGGGCTCAACAAGGTTTGTCCACCACAGCCTAATTGGCAACACGGTATTGCAAAGTAGGCCAGCTTAGAAATAAGTGGAAAAACAGGATTTGTGGCAGAACATAGGATGAATGTGGATCCAGAATAACACAGAGGAAGACAAAAGAAAGATTTCTTCTTTTTTTCCTGATGATGTTCTTGAAACTTTTTAAAGTTCCTTTTGTTTCCGTCTGTTTTTTTTTATTTAAAAACTATGGTTTAGCACTGTGGTTTACACCCATAAAGAGGGGATTTGTTATTACTGTGTAATGCAACGACATATTTTCCCAGCAAGCACATGTACTCTGATTGCTTCTCTGTTGGGAATTCAAACATGCTCATGGGAAACTGCTCGTCGTTGCCTGACCTTCCTGCTCTCTATCTGACCTCTTTAGGACTACCTGGATGCAATGGTGGGGGTGTGCTACGACGGCGTGGAGGGTGTGCTATATCTCTGCCTCTTCTCCATCCTTGCTGCCTGTGCCTTTACTGTCATGCTTTGTGCCATTCCCAGGGCACTGAGACAAATCGCCAGCAGGTCAGTTTGTTCTCAGGCTCACCTCACTACCATGAATGGCCCCTTCTTTGAACTTTCAGCGCGTATTTCTGTGGCTTGAACATTTACTTTTGCTCAGATAAGAAGATATTTTACAGCAGTTGCAAGTCCTGTTATTGTTAAGCCTGATGGTTTGTTTCTCCGTTTTTCCCATTTTGTTTTGTTTTGATGCGTAGAGAACGAGATTATGATGACATAGACGAGGAGGACCCTTTCAATCCACGGGCCAGGAGGATAGGTTCTCAGAACCCCAACCACGCCAACATGCACAGCTTCTGCAGCTACAGCAGCAGCATGGGCAGCCAGAACAGCCTGCAACCCCCCGCACCGGCCGTCTCCAACCCACCCATGTCTGAATACATGTAAGTGGGAGAACATTTACCTTTGTTGCAGGAGTTCACTTCTTTAGTCATCTCGGTTGTTTTATTCGATCTCTCCTTGTTGTTTTTGCAGGAACCAGACAGCTCTCTTTGGTGGAAATCCGCGGTACGAGAACGTGCCTCTGATTGGACGAGGCTCCCCACCTCCCTCGGTGTGTTGGGTCCCAGAGACCAAGTCTTTTATATAATGTTATCACTCACTGACTCAGACTTTATTTGTAAAATTGCCTTTCACGACACTAATATGACGGAAAACATATAATTAAATTTCTTCACGTAACGTTTAAGCCCTCCGCATTTATTTTATCCCTGGTTAAAACATGAAAAAAACCTTCCTTTAAATGACTTTCATTTTGCAGCAATAGAAGCTATTATTTTTGCTAGTTTACTTTTTAATTGAGTTGTACAAAATAATTAAAGGTATAAAGAAATTCTGTGATTTATAATTTATCTTAGTTTATTTTTTTATTTATTTTTTGCATCCCAACAACCTTGTAGTTTAACTGCAGTGTGTAGACCTTTTACATCCAGCTTTAATTGTATGTGGTGAGATACCGAATCGTTTCATGCCGTCAACAACTCACAGTTTTGCTGACTTACAGGGAGGAGGTTGAATATAGTTAATATTTAATTTTGGACAGGCCACCATTTAACCTCTCTCAGGACCTCTTTTCAAGAGAAAGTGGTGCAGTGACTTAATTCTTTAACTCTTGTCTCTGAACATTTTCCTCCTCACCGATTTATTTCACACACTGCTAGGCTAGTTCTCCCCAGTTGCATCAAAGGGATAAAAATAGGAACATTTTGAATTAAAGTTTCATTAGACGCAGCCTCC
Source organism: Micropoecilia bifurca (assembly GCA_903067075.1). Taxonomy (NCBI): domain Eukaryota; kingdom Metazoa; phylum Chordata; class Actinopteri; order Cyprinodontiformes; family Poeciliidae; genus Micropoecilia; species Micropoecilia bifurca. Next base: position 16,346 of record CAEGAF010136010.1, on the reverse strand, counting down.
TTAAGAACATCCTGAAGCCAGGTATACTGGGCTACAATCATAAGTGCATTTTAGATCAACTTCCATTAAAAATAAATACATTTTCACACAACAAGCATACTACGGATATGCATTTTTACATTATGTTCTCAACAAGACTTCAAACGGAATAAGCAATGTTCTCTGCCTAATCATTTGTTTCCTAATTAACGCCAGTAAATAATACACTTTCAGGTTTTCCCCCCATGACTATAACTGTGCAGAGCCATGCAGTCGTCTTCAGCTAACTGCTTCTTTTATATATTTTTTCTGCGTTTGTTTGTCATATGTGTGTGTTTGTATTTTTCATTTCTATATCCCCTCTTTCTTTTATCAACTTTTGGAGATTTACTCTCAGCCGTATAGAAATCCAGTAAGTCTTTTTCTACTTCTCCTCAGGGTTAAGTCCTTCCCACTTCCTTTGTTGTACAGTGTCTTCACCTCTGTGTCACTTCATACCACTTTGGTTCCCTGTGCAGTTTTTTCCTGTTTGGCATGGCTTTCAAACATCATTACTTGTCCTCATTCCAGATGACTTCTCCTTTCACCTAGAGCAGCATTATGCCTCCCCCTGGTGTTCGGAGGGTGGTAGCATCAACAGTGCATGAAGTCTTGATTCAGTCACTATGCTCTGCAACTTGAACTGAGCTAGCAGGCAGATGCATCTCAATAAATTAGCATATCGGCAAAAAGGTTATTTATTTTAATAATGGGATTAAAAATCTTAAACTCATTTAGATTTATTACACAGAGATATAAAATATGTACACTAAAAAAATTTTTTTGAAACATAATAATGAGCATACTATAAGTTAGGATTTTGCATTGTACAGGAAATGTACTAAATGCAAAGTCTTTTTTGTTCTTGTTTCTAGCACAGTGACACTATTGTTAATAAACCAGATATTGGAATGCTGGAAACCTGCATCTCCATAAAGCCTGTGAGCAGAGGGAAGCATGAAGTGTTGTAATATTTCCTGGTAGACGATGGCACTGATGTTGGGGGCTTGTTAAAACACAGTGAACCAACAGCAGCAGATCATCAACACAAATCATCACCAGCATTAATCTGTATCTTGAGTAACTTGGATTCTGTGGCTCTTCGTTTTTCCTCCCAATTCTGCCGCATTGTATTCCAAATGAAATGCAAAATCTACTTTAATCTGAAAATAAATATTTTTCCTCCGACACAACTTTTCATTAACATTTTTAGTTCCACTACTTTGACAACAGCCAACTTGATCAGCAATTAAAGTTTGTGGCTTCCCCTTATTGTTCAGGGAATCAAACGACTGCAAAGTTATCAGTCTTCACCATGATTGTGTCAGGCACAACATAAATCTTTATGAGTTTTACTTTTTTTTAATTAATTGCTGAAATTGAGTAACTTTTTGAGGATAATCAAATTTATTGAGAAGCACCTGGAAAAACATAATTAATTTGAGTACTTTCATTGAGCAGAAGCTACGTTTGTTGAAGTAACTAATAGGAGTGAGTCAAAGGAATATTCCACTGAAAATGTTATCTACTGCTGACTCTGTGAACATAAAGTTTCCTTTGTTGAGGATAGCAGCTCTAGACAGAAAACAGTTGCTATTTTCTGTCTAGAAGAACAAAAGGTTCTGTTCTAGCAGAGAGAAATATACAATTGCTATGAAACATCACTACTGGTGTCCGCAAAGGACTGAGCATCACATAAGATAAATTTTCAGTGGACCACTTCTTCATGTCTCTCTCCTTCCTCTCTGAAGACTCACCCTGCTCTGAGTGTTGGTGTAAAAATATTTCTGTATATGTGTGTTTGTCTTTCCTCCCAGTACTCGCCTACGATGAGGGCCACTTACCTCTCCATGACCGAGGAGCAGAGCAGACACTTTGGAAGCGACTTCCAAGCCTAGACATCTGCGAGGAGGAAACCCGCAAAAGAGCAGGAAGCAGCTGTTGGATGCATCACAGAGAGGGCAAACTTCAACATCTCTTCAGTCCAGAATGCCGGGCAACCTGTGAGGTTTCAGGCCAAAAGAAAAAATAAAAACCAGTTCTGTTCTTCCCTGCAGTGCCTTTCAAAAGTCATCATGCCACTTGATCTTTTGCATGTATGTTTTGCACTACAAACAAAAGGTTTAATGTACTTTGTTGGGATTGTTTTTTGGTAATAGAACCAACACAAATTGTGACTCGTTTGGACGTAGAGTAAAAATGATACAAGATTGTTAGGATTGTTTTTTGCAAATACAAAATGTGTAAAGTGTGGCTTGCACATGCATTCAACCCACTAAGTTAGCTTTTTCCTGTAATTATAGTTGCAAGGTTTTAGTCTGAAGAAGATTCAAACTCTTACAGCTTTCTTCAACAAGCTTCTCTCCACTCTTTCATAAAGGCCCCTTTGTGAGGTTCATAAATTATAGGTGACATGTTAACAGTTTCTTGAACCTAAGCTGTGGATGTCTGCAACTCAGAGTGATGCTCTTCTAGATCGGTTTGTAGTTGTGCCATATTCCTTTCCTTTTCACACCGCTGCAGGTACGTGACTTTTAAAAGCTATTGATTACGCTAGGCTTTATTTAGGGGTATCAAAAATAAGCAAGGCTAAAAACCGATGCACACCAAACTTATTTATGTTTTTTTCCTTTTTTTATTTCATTTCAACTTCGGAAATCGTGCATCAATTTGCTTCCACTTCTTGACAGCAAAGTTTTGGTCATAAAAAAACTAACAGTTACATTGAAGCCTTTGGTTGTAGCAAAATCTGAAGAAGTTCAGTCAGTATGACGACATTTGCTAGGCACTGTATTTCAAGGTCCTGACTGACACCCTTTCACATTTTTGAAGATCTTTCTTAACATTGCGTTACCTGTTCTATAATTGTATTTTGGTTCATTTGATATCTAACAAAAAGTTCAGAAACGTCTTGAAAGACCAGATTAGATACTTTTCAAATGAAGATTCTTCTGCTTGTCGCTCTGTGAAGCTTTGTGTCTGACCTCTCACAGCTTGCATCTGGATATTTAAAGATTAACTCATAAAAGTAAAATCTGGAAAAACAAAAGATTTTATCTCCTGATACGCCACGGAGTTGAAAGTTGTGAAGCACAAACCCAGCACTGAAGGTAACACCGCAGGAGGTAATGGTGAAGAACTTTTTTTTTTTACATTCTTACACAAACAAGCTTTACGTTCCAGAAACCGAAAAACTACCTTGAGACCTTTGCTTTTGTACATAATGTGTAAAATAACATGCTATTCTTTTTTTATTTAGAGTTCTTTAAATTGTGTGCCATTTTTATATATTTTTTCTAGTTTTTTGTGGCAATATCACACAAGATCACCCTTTTTTCTATGGTCTAAAAGGTCATTAATTTTTATTGTGCATATCTAATCCAACCGTTGCAGATCATAGTCAGGTAAGCTGTGCTGTTCTGACTATGGTTATTAAAAAAGCTGTTTTGTTTTCCCTTTAAATTCAGTCATTCAAACAGCACAATTTTATTGACTAATTTTTTTGTAAGAATTTAATACAGGCAGTGTTGATTAATAGTATTTTTTGTAGCATGTTACACTGTAAAGGCACTGAGTGAGGTGCTAAATTTTGTGTGTCCCAAAACATAAAGTCTAATTGTGAGTTGAATAAACCAGTTTGAGTACAATGAGTGATGAGTTTTTGTTTTGCTGTTAAATTAATTAAACACAACAACAACAAAAATCACAAGTAAAAACAAAAATATATTACAGTGTAAACAAAATATCAAAGAATTAAGAAGAATAGGTCAACCAACAAAAATTCCCTCTGGACTTCCATGGTCTTAGATATCAGAACATCAACTCTACAGTCATTGAAGACTGATGAATGAGATTTATTAGATACTAGAACGAAGCAATGCGTCTCTCGTTGTACTGGAAATGTCTCATGGGTCGGACCGATGTTGCATATGTATGGCAGGATCCAAGGCAGATGACCGCACAGCCTGTAGGGCTCTGAGGCCAACATCATCTGGACCTGCAGCCTTGCTACGATTCAGTCTCTCCACCTGATTGAGTTTGCTCTCTAGCTTTTTCCTGGTGAATATTCAGTATTTAACATAGACTAACGACTAGTTACTTATCTTTTATAAAGTTAATTTAAAAGGAGTCAAAATGATGGGGTTTTTTTTGTTGTTTTTTTATGAGTCATTGTTTTTTACTTGAACTGGCTATCAGTGTTAGGTTGAAACTAATCTGCACTGTATTCTCTTCCATCCAGCAGATGTCAGTGTAGTGTTGCGAAAGTATTACTGAACCCCCCTTTTTAACATAGCACAATTAAAAACCCAGAAATAGCTGGATGTTAGAAGAATAAACAACTTATTCATCAGGTGGGGCTCTATTTTCTTTTGCCTTGTTGGTTAAACATTAAATTCTAAATTAATTAATTCAACAAGTTATATTATGCTATTATAATTGCATGTTATTCTACACATGCTTCAGATATTTTAGGAGAAGAGTTGTATAATCAACAAATTGTGGGTTGATTCCAACGTTAACCTTGCACTGATGTGACCCTGGAGAAGGCACCTAACCCAAAGTTGCCTACTGCACTGAGTATTGTATGATACGAGAACACGCGTGTGCGTATGTGAATAAAAGCCAAGAGTGAAAACTCTTTGAGTGGTCAGTAAACTAAGAAATTGTATAAATTCAGCCCATTTAAGCATTATTACAGCAGGAACAGTAACACTTATTACTGAACACCTTGTCGCCTGTAGTGCTGTAGATGTGTGACCTCCTGGATGAGTTGCTGTTGATGCATCCCTACATTAATTTTAGAAGGCTTCAACAATGTTCTCATGTTTTTTCCATTTGTGGAAAATGGCACTTACTGTGATTCACTGGAGTCCCACAGCCTTAGAAATGGCTTTGAAATCCGCTCCAGACTTCATTTACTACTTGTTTTTGTCTGTCTTGAGATTAGAATTCAATGAATCTACTTCCATTTGTCAGGCATGCTCTATTTACTGTAGATTAGTTGTCAGGTCTTAGTTGCAGCTATTGCAGGAGTTTGCAACCATTTTAATTAAAAAAAAGTAATTTTCTCTTCACATTCTCTATCTTATAATTATGATTCAGTACCTTATAATTATGAGTTCTTTGAGCTTAGATATTGAACAAGTAGAACTTTTTTGTTTTTACTTTAACCTGACTAATTATCGGACAGTTTTATTTTACAATCGGAAGTGTGTTACTATTGTTTACAGTAGCCGTAGCTGCCTTGATAACGCCGGTCTCCAGGGACAACACGCACGTACGCAAAAGAAACAAACGCGCACAGACAGAAACCCGGCAGCAGACGGCAGGCAGCGGAGAGGAGGGGAAAGAAGAAGCAGGTGGAAGTGCTGCTATCGTTACCTGACTCATTCTTCTTTACCACAGGAGGGAGATGATATTTTTTTTCTCTCCTGCGTTTCCAAGCTGCTCCGCAGAAATCCAACATTCACGAGGAGAAGAAGTGGGAGCGTCGACTTACTTTAGCAAACACAGAGGAAGATAGAGCGCGTGGTAGAGGGGGGGGGAGTAACGACCAGGCATTGTTAGGTTGGTGGCTACGCGTGTAAAAAATAAAAAAGTGTATGGAGACTGTTGGGGATAATTAGAAAGCAGAAGCCATTAGTAAGAAAGTCTCTAAGCGTGTGGTGCTTGTGGGTGTTGGGGGAAGGTGGCATGCAGGTGGCCACACCGCAGAGCGAGATGGCCCAGTGCTGCGTCCGGTGTTGAAGCTGTTCCCCTCACCTGGACCCGAAGCCAACATGAAGGACACGGGGGAATCAAAGGACCAACAGCTAACTGTAAGTTTAAAAATGTCTTTAAACTTAAATAGTTTCTTTTATATATATAAATTACTTAAAAAGTATGTTCATAACAAATATAAAAAAGCAATGTATTACGAATTAGCCTTAATGTTTCCTGTTTTATTGACATCTTTAATAATTCTAGTGTAGCTTTTGTTGTACTAATAATTAAATTGGGTGATGCATATATAATGGTCATCTCATTAGATATTTATTTGACTGTATTAAACGGTGAATTGCACAGGTAGGTATACTTTTTGAATTCCATATTTTTTATTACATTAAAACCATAAATAAAATGTATTATACATTTTGAAAAGTATGGCGGTCCGTTCTATTACACCTTTCAGAGGTAAAAATCTTGTGTAAAACACCATTGCAAGATGTTCTTGTCATAGAATAACATTTTAATTTTGCTTTGACTGGACTATATTAACACATGAATATAGTGTCTTTATGTTTAGAATTATTCTTCTGCTTACACTTCTGCCCCAGTTGCAAATGTTTTGCAGCCTCTTGTGGGTTTTCTCCCTAGATTGTCTTATATTTAGCTCCATATACTACCAATCAACTCTGCTAAAGAAATGAATCTACAGGCTATTTGCTGTCAACACATGTTTTTTCTGTTGGCATCGTATATATTCAAGGTTATGAACATTGTTAGTTGTGATCCACATGCAGTGCTTCACATGTCTTTTCTACCTCCAGACATGTTTACTGTGTACCCTGCACAACTGTGAATAATATCGAATGGGGCTGGTTATGGTTTTCTATAAAAAATATATATATATTTTACGTGCCACTCATTGATGAAGTGAAAAATAATAACCCTGCATTAAGCTTCTCCATAGTGTTATCCCTGACTCACTTGATGTGTTCCTTGGTCTTCTCGCTAATCTGGACTGTAACCCGAAAAGGCAATTTGTTGCAATTTTTAAAATATTTTTTTTTAATGTGAGTGTCAAGAAGGTTGCATGAACATCACAATTTCAGATTTTTATTGGCAAGAATCTTTAAAAACTATTTTTCTTTGTTTTTGAGTCAGCCACTCACATAAAATCCCAATAACTGACATTGAGGTGCCGTTTTAACATAGCAAACACCAGTGATGAAAACAGAAACTAACAATTTACATTACAGACATAATGAAAGTAAGGTACATGTGGCCACTGTGTATTTTTCTATTTTTCCCCCTGTTGTTTCTCATTATACCTCCCAATGTCTACCACTGTTGCTATTATTTCTTCAATTTCCACTCGCTCTGCCTGCGCTGTGTTCTGCAGTGCACACCTGAATTATTGAGGTGGCTGTTTCAGCTGCCTGGTCTCTCTTGTCCAGCATGTAATAAAGCTTCCACAATGTGCTGATGGAGGAAAAAGCCATAGTATGACCATCTGGTGCCTTGGTCAGTATGAGATATACCAGCCTTACTGCCGATGTTATAAGACACCTTGCAGCACAAATGCAGCACATTTCTTACCCCAAGATCACATATTGACAAAAAGTCTGATTTTATCTCCTCCACTAATTCTAATTGCCTAATTTAGTGTTTATATTTTACAATCTATAGCCACAGTGCTGTGTTTAATTTGAAAGTACATTCTTATCACATTAAGCCACATCCAATTACTCAAACACAGCACCTCCTAATCTGTCAGATTAGGAATTGCTATAAGCCCATTGGTTAATTATAACAGATAACCGGCAAGTGCATTCATTGTTTTCATATTTTGCCACCTTACAACTGGAAATGTCCATATTTTTTATTTTGATTTTAGATGATAACACATAGAATGCAATTGTGGAATTATAGAAACGACTGTTTTTGACTAAAAACATATTAAAAGTTTGGTCTTTACTCTGATACACCTAAGTAAAAAGTACTTGAGATCAACAGGGTTGATCCCACGATTTAAACATCTCATGGAGCAGTGTTCAAACATTCATCAATAATGTAGAGAAAATTGCACAACCGCAAACATTGACCTGAACTGACAGAAGTACAACCCTAAAGGTTCATGCTAACTCCAAAAAGAGCTGTAAGGATCTGCAGCTCTGGTGGGGGAATCTGCAGACTCACCAACTGCTTTTATGGAAGAGCACCCTGAGGAAACCATTGTTAAAAGCCAGCCATATGAAGCTAATTTGGCAGTTTGCCACAAGACACATTGAAGCCATAGCAACTATGTGGAAGAAGGTACTCTGGTCAGATAAGAGCTTTTTTTTTTGGCTATGTGCAATGCTACATGTGAAAAAGACCCTGGAGTATCATCTAAGGAAGCCGAACAATCCATTATATAAAAAAAAAACCCTACAAAATACCTGGAGTTTCTAGTTGTAAAATAGCACAGTTTGAACAAACAGAAAAAAAAGAAACAAATATTGGCAGCAATTTATTATGAACCATGCTTGAGGGTGTGTATTTTGTTAAAGATAAAGTCCTAAAACTCTGGATAAATACTGTAAATATTTCATAGTTTCTTTAGATGGACTGAAAAATGTCCACCTTTAGTTTCCTTTGCATGTTGTTTGTCAGGCTTTCACTATGAATAGACTTTTGAATTAGGCTATTAAGCAACACTTAGTGTGAAATTTAAAATTTGTTCTTTATCTCGTCTATTTTTCTAAGAAAAACCACCCTTGTCAAAAACATCCTTTGGAAACAAGGAGTTGTGTTTGAGTGATGGTTCAGGTTTATTACTTGCTTATTAGGTCTCAGCCTGGTAAATTGGATCTCACTGTGTCAATGAAATTCAAGGATGACTGAATTCATATTGCTTGCCACAGGTTGCCTTGAGGATTCGACCCCTGAGTGATGCTGAGCAAGAGGAGGGGGCGACCATTGTGGCCCACAGAGTGGACGACCAGGTGAGATGGACATCATTTATCTCTTATCTCTTTGCGCTTGTGTGGCTGATGGGGTTGGTGTGCGTTTACGTGGGAGAGAGCTCTTCTTTTTTGTCTCCTCCTCATCCCTCCTGCACGTCATGAGCCTACAGAGATAAGATATCTGTAGGGACCTGGCTAAAGCCAGGCAGCTCTTTTTGAAACTTTGTAAAGCTTAAAATGTCACATTTATTTTGTAAGTGAATGCAGACGTGAGAGTGACCTTTCAAGCTACGTAAGGAAAGAAAAATCCATAAACAAACATCTAAATGTGTCACCACTGTTTGATTAACCTATATCAGCAACGACGAGGCTGTTGAGCATTTCTAATACTGCACACTATAGTGAATCAGAATCTCAAAAATAAAATCTTACAGAAAAAGGCAAGGCAGCAGAAGCAAAAAAGCAAAGTCAGTCAATATTACAAACAAAAGCTAGCTTCTTATAACAAATGAATAATACATCAAACTCCAGAGCTGAATGTTGTAACAGCTGTGTGTGTGCTTGTTTTTCCTCCAACACAGTTTAAGGTTGATTTTTCCCTTTACAAGTTAAAGGTTTTTTTTTCAAAGGGCACATGTTTAATAAAAAATTATATAACATTATTTGTTTAAAGAAAAAAAACGACACAGGTGTCAGTTTGAACCTTCAGTTCATATCCTCTTTTAACAACAAAGCGGGTCCAAGACGTCCTCTAACATGGTTGAAATAGTATTTTTAGTTATATAAAAAGCCAGGTGCAGAATTAACAGAAATGCAAAATTGTGAAATGGTGAGCAGGCAAAATGACTTTTCAGCTTCTATTATAACAATGCTTTCTTTGCTTATCTTTCTTATAAAGGAGTAAATGATTGTCTGCTTGGTAGCTCTCAAGTTAGCAGTCTGCCCAATGACCACACGGATCATAACATTTCTGTATTACAAGTCCTTTTTTAACAGAGTCATGTAATGTTCAGATTTTCTCAGAAATAGATTTTTTTTTTATTTTGCTTGCATGAACTGAAAAAAAAACTTAAAAACATCTCACTATGTGTTACAAATCCATACAATTTCACTTTTGCAATTGAGAATACTGTAATAAATGGACTTACTGATTTAATGACATTGACATGTATGTGAACACAACGCATACTTTCTGAGCATGTTACCTGTGATCGTGGACAAATATGCCATATGTTCAGATTCCAGGAGGACCCATGTTCACCATTAGGTTTTACCTTCAGCCAGGTCCCTATAGGGACCTTTTAGCAGCATTTGGAATGATGATGAAGGTAGTGTAAATGCTAATGAAGATTTAGACTGATAACGTGCAGAGGTGTTTCCTCACTCATTAAACATTTCTGTGAACGTTGTTATTAGCAGTTTTTCTGCTGATATCATGAATGGCTCCCTGTTGGCTAAAGGGGGATGTATTATATAAAATTCACCTTTATGAGCTTTATATCATGTTGTTATGATATTACCTCATCAAAAACATACTTGGGATGTTGCTTTGACTCTTTCATGGATGTCTGAGTAATTCTTGAATGGCCTGTGGCAAACATTTGGGGTGCCTAAATGGTTGCTTATAAAAAGTGCCGCCTATTTACACAAAGCTGGAGTGTCAGAAAGAGCAGGAGCTTATTAAAGAAACAGAAGTCAATGTCAAGGAGCTAAACTTTTTTTAGTTATGTTTATTCTATGCAGGGTTTTTATAACAACTGAATGTAACATAATTACTTGATTGTGCTATATAATGTTACCATGTGCCTGGAAAATACATAATATCTCTTTTTTGGTAAAAATGCCATGTGTGGAGTGGATGGGTGGCGGTGGTGTGATGATCAGTTTTTGCTCTTATTTTTTAAGGCAGGGCTGGAAACCAACGCTCGAAAGAGATAATCTGTTTGGCTGAGATTTGACTTGTTTGTTAGGTGTAATTCAATTATACCTGCTCTTACCTACAACATCAGCACTTCTGCCTGCCATGACATCATGATAACAGGCTTGGACTCAGGGGATTAGAGCATAACAACAGGGTTGTAGCCATGGTGCTGACAACCACCCCCTCATGCCCCCACCCATTCACCGCATATTACAGAGCTTTGTTATCGTTTTCAGCTCAAGCAACCACATCTTGGGGAAAAAAGGGCTGTCCTTTGTTACCTGTGCAACATGCTGCAGGGTTGATTCCCTTCCCAAACAACACAGTCCATATTATAAAGAGACATTTGCATACAATGTATAAACCTTGTTCCTATTTTTATCTCTCACTGTCTGATATTAACTCAAGACTAAATCTTTTGCTATTTTAGGTCAGTTAGGATTACTAAATTAAATGACTTTTGCTTGTTATAAAATGTATGTGTATTTTTCTTGCTATTGCCTCCTGAATTGTGTAACTGAACCAGGTTTGCAGGGCACCTTCCTCACACACACATTTTCTCCTCTGCCCCAACAATGTTTAATGAGACTGCAATTAAGGCTTTGTCACTTCACTAAATTCAGTTTGTTATCTTAAGCGCTTTGTAGCTCATTTGTGTAATGGTTGGGATCATTGTCCATTTAAAGGACGCTTTTCTGACAAAGCTTTAACATCCTGACTGATGTCTTGAGTTGTTGCTTCAATATTTGCACATAATGTTCTTTTCTTGTGATGCCATCTCTTTTTAAAATACAACTGTCCACTTTGCAGTTAAATTCCCACAAACATGATGCTGCCAGTCAGCATCTTCACAAGGTCTTGTTCTGGGGTCGATTCACACATTTCACACCCAGACATGTTTATCTCTGGGAGGCAGAAACCGTCCCCTTCCTGAATAGTGTAATGGTTTGGCATTCCCAGGATTTATATTTCAGGGTAATTGTTTAAACAGATAGATATGGCTCCTAAAGGTGTTTGCATACTATCCCCAATGGTGATCCACTTGTGGAGGTCGGTAATTCTTCTGATATTTTGGCTTTTTTTTCATTTCTTCTGTGGCTGTTTTTTCCCCCCAAAATGTCACACATGCATTATGTGCATTATGTCTGATGTATTGCTTTAAGTAACGTGAATAGGTGGCCATCAATGTAACTTACTTATCCAAAGACATGGCATAATGAAGTTAGCGCAATCAAATTTTTAAAAAATCATTTATGTGTCTGAAGCTAATAAAGCCATATGTTTTTGTTGTTTTTTTGTCTGTAATTTAAAAGAATGGGAAAAAAATAATTTAGCAATCCTGACAAACTTAAAATGAGCTAAGTTTAGTCTAATTTAATTCCAGGAAGTGAGAAAATTTCTATGTACGCTTTTATGAATGTGCATGTAAATGGGTTTTTTCAACTGTTCCTCTCAAGAACGTCTGACACTGACAGTCATGCTGAGTGGTCTCTGTTGTGTTATATCACGCCCGGTTTGGCACGTTCTTAGCAGAGGATTAGTGGAGCTTACAATGCGCACTTGTTATTGTGACAGGAGGACTTTTTTAACCAACAGGCTTACAGAAGCTGTCCTCACCTGAATGGAGGAAGGGGGGCGTCAACATGAGCATTTATTGGGATTGTAGTACAACTAAAAGCTGAATCCGTTTACACCATCCTCTATCACATACTTTAGATGGATATCTAGATTGAAACACTTTTTACACCGAAACTATATATTTAGAAACGTAAAACGTTTTGTACTAATTAAGTTGTTTGTGAGACTGTAGACACTCAAAGACCATATGGCCTGCGGGTTGCGCTCAGACAGATTAGCCGTGTTGCTGGCGGCTGACTTAGCTGCCTGAATGGGAGTAGCCATATCTGGCTGTACTGGCAGAAAGCAGACAACTCAAAGCTGGTTAAGTCTGCGGAGATGAGCTCATTGAAGGGATTTATCTCAGGTTAAGCCTTCTGCCACCTGCTCTTTTTCTCTCTGCGTTTTCCCCCACCGGACAGCCCCAAGGACTCACGCTGCTTTGTTTTTATCTGTCTATATATAGCTCTCCGACACAATGAACTTGAGGTAACAATACACTGATCGGCGTGTCTGGTAATGAGACTTTAAAAAGACTGAAGACAGACTGTGTTTTCTTTAAATTATAAGTAAAAACCTAAATCCTTCATATTTCTTTCAAAACAACATCTGTTTACCGTAGTGGGCTAGAATCTGACACGCTGAGAACAAGTGTGAATTGACCCTCTTATTGGTTTATGCTTAAGAACATTGTTAGCTTTGACTTTGAAGTCTCAGACAGTGTTTTCTTATCTACCTTATTATAGAATGCCACGAGAAGAAGTGAGAGGTTGTAGTTAAGAGGCTAAAAGCTTAGGCTCTTAGATAAAAGACTAGTCTCTCAAATCTGTGAACGAGACACCTAAAATTGTTGACGTTCCACCAACAATTTATCTCAAATTACAAACACTAGTTTCAGGAATTGCATTTTTTTATTTGACTAACTTTAAGTTATGCACTATTTTTTATGGAATCCCAGTGGGATACATCAGTGAAAAAGTTAAAGGGTTATGAATACTTTAGCTTGACACTATTTACCCTTCTGTCAAGTACAGTTATTTAGTTTCTCTGATCAGCTGTATGACGACACTATGACTAGTCAAGTATTTTTATACAAAACACTATTTATTTTTGCCTACATATTCTCTAACAACCAGCAAATTGCTAGAACGTTATAATTATTGCCCTAATTTAACCACAGATGAATGGGCTGGGATCAATTCATGGCTAGTGTGCCTGTGTTAATTGTGCAACCTGGACTGCCAGGATAAAATGTGAGTTATTACCAGGTATTGATGGTAGCACATTAGGTGCATCATTTAAAACCAGCACTGCTCTCATCTGGTGTTGGATTTAAGTGCTTTATCACAACAAGAACAGAGATTTTAAGTAAGATCTTCCTTTATGTGGTCCATTGAAATAGACAGGGGTATGTACATAAAGGCAGAGTGTTCAAGACCAATTCTGGGTCACAGCAAAGGAGATTCAAAGGAGATTCAAATTGCCTTCTTCTTATAGCATGTGTTGCAATTTGTCTCATTTGAAAGCACTATTGTAAATTTGTGTCTTTCCACAATAACAGTATCTAGAGTCTTGTAGTGATTATGTTATATTTGAAATGTATGTGGAACACACAACCATACATACAATTGCATCAACAACATAAAGGCAGAAAATAATACGTAGAAGGGCTGACCACAGTAAGCTGTGCAGGAATCTGTGCTTTTGTTTCTATTTATGGTTAAGGCACTTTTTTACCTATGAAGTAAAAGCCTTAAAAGTGGTTTACTGTTTTATTACTAGTGACAAACTTTACCAAATCTGGGATTTTTTTGGACATTATTCTAAATGATTAACACATTAGAAGTTATTTATAATCTGTCTGATTGTGAAACATCTTGAGGCACTTCTGGTGCAAAGACAGACATTTTTACACCATTTCCACCTGTTCAGCACCTCGGTATTTTTGCGGTGGAGTCTATGTCACTGTATATGGCCTCATCCGCATGACATCTTTACCATTTCAATATAATTTGTTAGTATATCAGCAGATGAGTTGTGACTTTTAAAAAGGCCTCTGTGGTACACAATTGATCTGCATTGAGGAGGTCTCATACTGAAAACTAACAGTACTGTAAATTTTTTAAATATGAACCAAGTCTCTGAAGACCTTGTTTTAGCTTTTTCAGTTTATGTGAAAGCGCTTCATGATTTACTGCATCCTAAGCCTCTTTCAGGTCTAATAACACCGCAACGACCTTTGCACGAATTACTTCATCAATACTGTGTACCGTGGAGCCAATGAGTCTTTTTCATATGACGTGTTAGGTAAGCCCACATTGATGTGGCTTTCTACTTACTTGCATAGTTGGAGCTGGTGTCTCTTATCTTGCTGTTGACAATGATCCAGAAATTGTCTTTGGGGTTTAAGTCAGTCCAGTTTTATTTATGATGGAATATGAACATGAATTCTAAACATGAATTTTATTTATGATGGAATATTTTGCATAAATATACACTAAACATAATTTATTACCACCATTTATTTACCCAGTTTATTTAGACCTCTTTTGGTAGAGTTCTGATTACAATACACTTTTAGAAATCTGAGTATAACTAAGAAGGGGGAGCTTTAGTGTGGAGTGTGTTTTTTTTTTTACAAGACTGACTGAATTAGATAAGGAAAAGAAAAATACAAACAGCCTTGCTCTCATTATAGTCTTAACCTCATTACTCACAGATTGTGCTATAATAAGGACAAGAAAGGGAGAGGTGCATTTTGATTGACAAATTTAGTTCAACTTTCTTCAAAAACTGGGTTAATTTGTTGACCCGGCTTACCTGTCTGTCCTAGAAAGCAGATTATCTTTGCTTCCCTCTTGTCCTGTACTCAACCTCCTTGATTTGGCATTCTCTTCCTGACTCCTCAGATCTCTGCACATCCCTCTAAGTCTCTTTTGGAAAAAAAACAGCCACTGTGGGCATGTCTGTCCCCGTTTGTGTCTTGCATGTGGTCCATCTCAGTGGCCTTCCTGCTTTAAAATGCTTGGCCTAGGTCAGAGGGGGAAGCGTAGCAGCTTATTATGGTGGCCTCTGAAGGACAATAGATGTTGTTGTCACTCATAATGTACAACTTAAACCTTTTTGAGTCACAGCAGCAGTTTTGATGTATGAAGCTGGATTTTTATTGCAGCCACAAGATAATGTAAACAAAACAAGTGAGCAGATAAAGCCATCAAGCTGAGGCGGCTATGAGTCATTTCCACCATACTATGCCCGTAGCCATCTTTTGAGGCGTTCCAGTCCACAGGGGGGAGGAGAGGAGGAAACAACCCAGAAAGTTTTATATATTTCTGTCATTAGCTAAACAAAGCATGTTGTCTCTTTTATTTGTAATAGAGAAAGCTGAGTGGGTGTCCTTTCTGAGAAGAATCATGAGCAATATTTCTGGGTATTTAATACCTCTAAGCAGGAAGCTTAGACTATCCATAGGTGTGTCACCTTTAATAAATGGAAAGCTGATATTGGTCAGCAATCTCTCAGACCATTATTGATGCACTATTAATCAAATTCCATTAGGAGTTTGAAAGGACCAACCTGACATTCTGTTATATTTGGCATATAGGTTTAGTTTATAAAACTAAACCTAGAGTGTGATGATTGGAAAAGAGCAACCATTGTGGAAATGTCTCCAATAGATCGCAATAGAGATGCGATCTATTGCATCTCTATGCAATAGAGGCGGGGTGGGGGGGCGGGGAGCGAGGCTCTCCACCTGCTTTGCTTTCGGAGGGGAAATTACCGGGGAATCCCAAACAGGAAGCTCGGACTCTCCACCGGCTTTCTGAGGGGAAATTATCGAGGGGAATCCCAAACTGTCAGGATCTGTGTTTCTCTGTGTTTATTTTTGAGTTTCTGTGTAGTCCTGTTCCCTGTGAGTCCTGTCTCTGCGTCTTCCCCGTTGATTGTTCCCAGCTGTGTCTAGTCTCTTGATTACCCTCCCTGTGTATTTAAGTCCACCTGTTGTCCTTGTCGGTGTCGGATCCTGGTCAAACTTACGTCGTGTTATTGTTGTGTATCCCTGTTACCTGTCTGTTTCCCTGTGCCTCCGGTTTTTTTCATTAAATATCATTTTCACCATGACCTCCTGGGCTCAACGG
>CAEGAF010136004.1:0-41426 GCA_903067075.1 Micropoecilia bifurca | reverse complement strand
ATATAATAGATCTACAGGAAATAAATGTGTTGTTTTTTTATTTCAGTCACAGAGGAATTTAATTTGCATTATAGCAGTACCTGGGGAACCAAGGCAGGAGATGGAAATGAGAAAATTGAAAAGTCCATGATGATAATCTAATTCCTGGGACGTGTTCTTATAAATGCTGATTAGATGTGCCATCTAACTGTGGCCTTTTCTTGTAAGCATTAACATTTTCTTTGTTTTCCTTGTTTGTGTGTCAACCAGCCGAAGACCCAAATTCCTGCTCTGATATTTCTGTGCACTGCAGTGACCCTAATATCGTCTGCCAGACGAGGATGCTGGTGAGACATCATTACTTTCCTGCATGTTTCTGTTCTGACCACAAGTAACCCACAGTAGCCTTTTTCAGATTGCTACACTAGTGATTAAAGAGGTAGAAAGCATTTTCTTGCAATTCCCCAGGCATGAGTCTTTATCCACCGCCATACTGGAGACACACATGTCATTGCTTTCTTAGTCATTTTACATCACCAGTTTAACATGTTTTTCTTAATTGCTGTTCTTGTTTAGGTTCCTGGAGAGCCTCAGGATGTGTACTTAAAAGTACCAGGGAGTCCCAGTCCTCACATAAAGATGTTCTTTGTCATGGTTTTCACGTATGTATTGTTTTCTGCCCATGCAGGTTGTATACAGTGAATACAAACACAGCTTAGCCTGAAGGAGTGTCCCCTTTTAACTAATTGAAATATTGATATAGTCTTGACCAAGTTTTTTCTCTAAGCGAGTGGTACGTCTTTGTGAGAGAGTGGACCTGAATGGTGGATATTACAGAATCCATAATTTGTTCTTCACTGAACCTCAATAAGACATATAATGTCTTGCAAAAGTGTTGAACATTTGTTTTTCATTTCTCACATGAAAGCCACACACCTTGATGTATATTATTAGGGTTTTTTGTTGTGTTGTTTGAGAAGGAAGAAATGGTTTTAAATATATATTTTTCCTTGACCTGTTCCTTTTTGCTCACTATGCTGTTTATTTATTAATATTTCCTTATGAACTTCTGAAGATGTCAGAGAACAGCTGACGTTCTCTTGTGCTCACACATTCAGTGTCTTCTGAAAGCTATTGATTGCACTTTCATTTAGGAGTAACTAATTAGTCCTTGCATGGCTTTTTTCAAAGCTTAATTAAAAAAAATAATGTTTTCCATTTTCACCACTTCAGAATTATGTGGTATTTTATGTTGGTTGCTACAAAAATATTTAAAGAAATATTAATTGTTAAAAATTGAAGGCATGCGGATGCAATTGCAAGGCATTCAGAAATTAGATCCTCTTTTTTTCCAAATGGTGTAACAAATGATACAAACTATAGATGCTACTTTAAATGTAGAGGCATCATTTTGTACAGGAGCTACCAGCAGTTGTTCACAAACTTGCAGACAGTTTTTTTTCACTCCATAAGAGTGGCTCAGCTGGTAAAGCAAGCTAGTGGCAAAGTCCCTGGCATTTCCTTTCCATGCGCAGACGTGTCCTTGGGTAAGACACTGAACCCCGAGTTGGTCCTAATGGCAGGTGGACACTTCTCATGCCAGCTTTCTCATCTGGCTCTGTGACTTTGTGAGAAAAAGAGGGAAAAGAGTGTCAATAAGTATAAATCCCTTGAAACACTTTAAGCCACTACTTAAACTAAGTGCTTTTCATTTTCCATCAAAGCTGTACATATAGCTGAATGGAGAACGACAGTATTCGCGATATATGTCATGTCTAAGACGACAAATATTAAAGTTATTATCCACTGCTTTCAGTAGTTAACACTGTGGTGTGAGTTTGGAGCAATTAAAAGAAAGTGTGACTGGAAGACCCAAAATGCTCTTCTGTGTGTGCATCTTTTCGCCATTTGAAGATATCACTTCATTTCATCAGCAGCTCCAAATGTTACTGATATTCCACGAGCCCTTGAAAACTCACACTGCCCTTATTTCTATTGCAAATATCCCCAAAGGCTCCTCGAGTGCTGAGCAGAACCGAGTAGGAGACTACATTGCCTCCCACTCTCACAGCCAGCTACGACTCCTGAGACATTGTTCCCTTCAGCTCTGATTGGCGATGATGTTTGTGCTTATTAAAATGCTCGCAGAGCTGTTGATCAGCTCTTATGATTTCCAACCTCAAGCTGCACCTGCCGCATCTCCGGGGGAGCCTTAATTGTTCTCGACCGTGTGTGTTTCCCGTTTTTTTTCTTTGTTGACAGTGACAAGTGGAAGGCGGTGCCCTCTCAGATCTGGCAGGTTCACGTGCATTTTCTGGAGCGGGTGGACGTCAGCTGCGTGACTGGCCAGAGAACCTGTCAGTCACTGGTTCTGAAGGGGAAACAGGCCGTTCGCAAGATCAAATGTTTTCTGTCACACCCCAAAGAAATTGAGGTAGACTGTTTTTAATTTGTAAAGAAGTAAAGTGAATTTATTTTGTGTCTTGATTTTAGCTGATATAACAAAACATGTTGTGGGTGACTTGGCTTCTATTAACCCAAACTAAGTTAAATTGACAGTAAATTAGTAAATTAGGTTTAGGAAAATCGTAAATAGAGATTCTGATACTCAGTTTTGTGCTTTATGATTGGACGCATTCAATACATATTATACAGACTAAAGGAGTTTTTAATTCAATATTTAGTGTAGTTCTTATCTTAGTGTTGCAACTAATTACAAAAAGAAAATACATAATCACTGTCAGCGTTCAGTTGTATTATTATTTCCCATTTTAATTTTTACATAATAGGCCCCGAAGTGGTAATTTTGTGCTTATATTAACATCATATGAAAGAGCTGCCAAATCTGTATATAGACGGCTGAAACTGGGGAGGCTGGTAAAACCGCAAAGGACTTCGGAACCTGACTGCAGCATAAAAAAAGACTGGTGCTCTGAAATCTTTAACTTTATTGGTGTGTAAATGTTTGTAAAGTGGTCTAAGCTGTAAAAGCTAGCAATAAACTCCCTCCACAGCAAGCTTTTCTGTCATATACAAACATTAATTATTCATGAGCAAAGGCGTATTCATGTTTGTACATGAAAGATTGAGAAAAGTCACGCGAGATGATTTCAATAAAGTAGTAGTTTCTTATTTTAGTCCAAGAAAGCCCTGAAATTTGATGGTGAAATGTTTTAAGCTGTTTTTAACAGCTCTGATTAGACATTAGCACCATTAGCATCTCTAGCATCTACATATTTTTTTGAACTGTAAATGTTTCTACCTTGTGTCAACATTCTTCTGACGTGTCCAAACCTTACGTGGCAGACAGAAGTTAAACATTCAAAACAATAAAATTAAGTCACTTCCTGTTTTGGGGTTTGCTTTGCTCTTGCTGTTTAACTGAGATTCTTACTGTCACACTTACAAATAACATTTGCCACTATACATTTTTTTACATGGACTAAATAACAAAAATCTGTCGTGTATTTATTTTTGACTCATTGACATTAAAATGACTCCAAAGATGGAGATATTTCAAAACATAATGGGTAAAAGTCAGTCATGTCTGGATCAGCAACATCAGCCTGATATCTGGTCCAGGTTTGACAATGTCTGCATCTTATCTGATACAGATATTGGAGCAGATTGTCCCCCATCTCTTGTCTTGTGTATCATCAGGGCTCTATTCAGTATCCAAATTTTCCGTGAGCTTTCTAACCTTGATGTGTGTTTCCGTCATGTTTTGTTGCCAATTGGCGATCTGGCGCATGCATAATATCTCCCTCACTGCTCCAATGGATGGCAACAGCTCTATTATTGGCTGCTCATGTTGCTCCTGCCATTACTGGCTGCATCATCCTGTCTGGAGAAGGTTAGTTGCTCTGGCTTTGCCATGTGCCAATTACTTATCGAGTAGGTTTTTTGTTCCCTTGGGTCTAATTTAGGAGTCATCTAATTAGCTTAGGATGTGACTTTTTGGACAAATTATCCAAAGCGCATTCATTTAAAACCATTAGTAATAGAATTTTTATTCTGGAGAATGATTTTGCTCTGTTCCCTGATATTTCATTAAACGAAATAGAGCAAACAGTTTGGACTATTTGACATTTAATGACTAATGAAATGAAGTGAACTAATTTGTCAGTATTTTGTACCTCACAACACAACTTGAATCCTAAAATAGTTAGAAAATAATATGCTCACTTGCTGAAGTTAATGCTCTCACTTCAGCATTTTTATTCAATAATTGTTGGGCAAGATAAGTAGCTGAATCAATTTCTACACTATCAGTGCAAAATTATTTCACACAATGCATGTTGAAAAAGATGACAGGGAAGGATTAGAGTCTGCAGTTACAGCAATTCAATGCGCCGTCTTAAAAGGATAGTAGATCCTTTATGAAGTGATTTGCGGTTAAAAAGTTGTAAAGTTACAGTCACACCTGCAGCAGGTAATTGTCATGGCATTTTTATTTGTAAACTGAGAATAGTTGGAGGCTAAAGCTATAGTTTCTATAAAAACTACACATAATTCTTGGATATTTTACCTTTTTTTGTTGGATTTGTAAACTGTTCATGAGTGACAAAATTTGGATTTCTTTTTATATGAAAGTAAAAACTGATTTATACAGAAATAATTAAAAAGACATCTAACATAAAATAACAGCTATTCACTCCCTTCAAGTCGGTACTCGCTTGGATGCTGCAGTTTTGCTAAATTTTTCTTTGCAACACTGTTCAAGCCATCAGGCTGAAACTTTTCAAGCACCGCCACAAATTCTCTGTTGTTTTGAAGTTGGGGCTTTGACTGGACCACTCCAGAACATCCGCCTTGTTGTCTTCAAACCATTTCTATGTAGCTTTATCCAGATTCATCAAATTGTTGCCCTGCTGGAAGACAAATGTTTCCAAGGCTGTAAGTTCACATAGAGATAGAAAAAAAAAAAACCTCCAGAATTTCCCGATATTTTGCTGCATTTATTTTAGCTTCTACCTTTACTAGCCTTCCAGGGCCGACAGCCAAGAAGCATCATGATGCTGCCACCACCATGCTTCACAGTGGGAATGCCAGGTTTGGGGTAATGTGCAGTGTTTGGTGTCAGACATACTGTCTTGTCTGTCTTGTCTTAAGTTAAAAAAACTTAATTTTGGTCTCATCAGACCCTGTAGACTCCCACATGCTAAACTCTAGTCGAGCCTTGAGCTGTGTTTTCTCCAACAGGGCTTTCCCATTGTGACTTTAAAATAAAGCTTGAATGTGAGCACAATGCACGTTTCACTGTAGGTCATTCCAAGCAAAAAGGCTCTCGGCTTAGATTTGTTTCCGAGACATTGTGTCTAAATTGCTTGAGACACAGTCACTGCCCACATCTGATCTCCATTCCTCTCATTGTGAGACTTCAACCACCAGTTAACTGACAGAAAATGGTTCTTCTGTCATTTTTTCTCAAAAGCCGCATTTTGTTGATCATGACTGATTTGTAAAAGCAACACAAGGATAGAACATCCAAGAGGATGAGAAATATTTTACAGATACTGTACTAGTAAGTCTGACGGGCAAAGATGGAAGCTGTGGCTTAAAACAACTCTAATCTTAAAAACATCATAGCAGTTTGTACAAACACTATTTTACATATCTTTAAGCTGTCACTACATTTGCATTGGACAGTCATTTACAGAGAAGCTGGTAATTATCTATATGGAAAATAGAAGTAGGAGGGTACGTGCCACCAATGGTCTTCCTTTGTGAAACATGTGGTTTTCTCTGGTGGTGAAATTGCAAATCGTTCCAGACAGTATTAAAATATTATTACAGCGTTTTGTTTTTTTTCTTTCTTGATTTTCACATTGACTTACTTTTCTATACTTTTCTGTATATCTTCCATTCTTTGTGTTGAAAACTGTTGAGATCCCTGTTGGCGTACTACCTTCTACCTCTATTTTGTAGCAATCATTGGGATCTGGATAATTGTGAATTCTACTGCCAGCAAGTTATTAACCGTTTCTACTGTTATAACAGAATCTCAAGTCAAAAATAATTAAGTCTCTTTTTACTACCACTCCCACAGAAAGCACTACAGCCATTCGTCGATGAGAGACCTTGGTGATAGAAAACAACTTTTAGCAAAAGTTGAGTTTGATTTCAAGTTGCAATAAACTAAATATACTTGTGGAAGATTGGCTTGGCAGTAATTAGAGAAGTGGAAAACACAGTCACTAAAACATACACAGGAGAAGACCTCTGATGGAGAATTCTTTTACATTTTTTTCAATTGGATCCAGTGCAAAGTCAGTTAGTGGACCCAGAATTATTGGACTGCATTTAATTTTATAATTCCTTGGAGAACAAAGTGTTGTGTCCTTCCTGCCACCTGCTCTCATAAGCTATTCTGTCACTCTGCATGTTATCCAAAGAACATTTTGTACACAAGCACCACTGGACCAACATTTCAGTTATTATGAGTTCTTTGTGCTTAGATGCATTGCTAAAAAAACCTGAAAATGTCACAGGAACGTCTAATTTCTGGATATCATTCCTCTTTATGTTTGCTGTCTGTTCCTCTGTGTTGATTTGGCAAAGCCGGCTGAAACCTTACATATCAAATGAGAAGCTGCAAGGGATTATTTATTTTATTTTATTGTTCCTAGTGCACATCTAAAAATGATTTTCTGCTAATTGTTCTTCGAGCAGCACAAAGCAGCATGGAGCGGAGGAATAACAACAGTCTCCTTTGCAATAACCCCTCGGTTCAGATTCAAGTCATTACCAAGACTGAAGTGTGTACTGACAGTGTGTGTCATTTCAATTTAGGTTTGTCTGTATTTTGCAATGTCAGATCTAAAAAAAAAAAAAAAAAGACTTGGTTATCTGAACACATAGAAATGTGCTCTGTGCACAGCATATTGCCCTTTATTTTCAATAGATGTTTTCTTCTTCATATCTGATAGCTGGAGCATCCAGACAGTGCTTCTCAGTCAGTTATTTCATAATACTCACCAATATTCAAAGAAGGGGATGATGGACTGTCACGGTTTTCCTGCGCGCTTCACTGTACAACCCAAACATGTTTACCCTGTAGAAATAGGGTACCGTCTGAGAAAGTGACAGATGTATTTTTCAAAGAGTTCACCGTATGCATCAGTGGCAGCTTTGATCTGGCTCTCAGCAGGTTTGGCTGACTGAGGAATGCACTGAAGGAGTCTTACAAAACAGGATAAAGCTCAGCTTCAGAGAATAGCTTTGCTTTTCTCTGAGCAGATTGAAAAACAGCTGCACAGTGGAGCTCAATCTCACATCCTTGTGTATGTCACTTTTTCCCTCCTTTGCCGTCTCTGGATTCATTGTCTGTTCCATTCTCTTTACCTTTTTCGCCACATCTTGCTTTTCTCTGGCCCACTCTCAGTAAACCGGGCACCTTCTTTATTTCTCTCCGACTCTTTTAAACTCCCCGTCTTATGAACCCCGTCCCTTTCCACCCCTTCGTCTTTGTCCTGACACACTCTTTCTGTCACTTGTTCAATGGCTCTGCTTACCTTCATTGTGCCGTCGCCGTTCTCATAACCTAATCACCAGCATCTCATCACCTTGCTGCCAGGTCCAATCAACCTTTCCCGCCCTCACCTCCTCTGCAGGTGGACCCGGCCGGTGTGTTTGTTTTGCCTCCCGCCGCTGTGCAGGAGCTCCAGCTGAGGGTTCAGCCATGGCAGGCTGGCAGCCGCTTCCTGTATGTGAACGCTGTGGACATGGATCAGAAAAGGCTGGTCGCCGCCTGGCTCCTGTGTCTCATTGTTCACCGTCCTGTCCTGTCCAAGGTGAGGGGAACGTTCTCTGAACTTCTCTGAAAAGAAATTCTGTGTCTAGGTTGTTTTTTTTTTCTTTATAAAAAAATGTTGAGAAATGTTGAGGACCGAAATTGTTGTTGGTCAAATGTGGCAGCTAATCATCAAAATTACAAGAAATAATGTACTTTACTCTGTGTAATGGAGGGTTAGGGTATAGTATATAACTGGTTACTCCAGTTATATACATTGTTCTTTCTAAGAACAATTTTTTTGTACATTTTGATAATATTAAAACATTTTTTTTAAAGCCTTGCTTCTATGCAACGGGGGGATGAGCTTCTCTCTCACCCCTCTTTGCTTCTATTGCAGTGTAAGTTTTATTTGCGTTTAATTATCTTAATTTTATATTCTATATATGTTCTATATATGCGTTCAACATTGCCATCCATTTACTTTGACACCACTGATTACTGACTACCTACAGCACAGGTTGTCTGCTCATCCTTAAAATGCCTTAAATTAGTGTCTAAAATAAAGGTCTTAAAATGTCTTAAATTCATTTAAAAATCTTACTTGGTCTTTAACTTGTTTATCATAATACTTACTATTTACTGTAGTTTTTTCTCACTGTACTTTGAGTTTCATGCAAACATCTTCTTTGCTTTCTGAGACTCAAGGCACTGGACGCTACCGATCTGCTAATATAGCTAATATAGCTTGCAAGCTATTTTTTTATGGCTCATAAATAAGTGAAAATTTATTGGCAGCTGGATGGATGATGTTCTTTTTTTGTCAATGACTGACTTCTGCTGCCAACACAGACGAGGCTGAGTAGAAAAACTTTTCCGATGGAACTGTGGCTGTGAAGAGCGATGTGAGAAGCACAAAGCCAGATTTAGAGTTTTTGCTACAATTGATTGTAATGCAGCAAGTTCCCCCAACCATCCCTTATAGTTACAGTTTTCATATAATTCAAGATAGCATTTTATTTGAAAGGTCTTAAGTTAGATTTGGTGAAACCTTCAGATGTGCTGTGTTAGTTTTCTTTCCTATTTTCTCCAGATATTAAATTAATGCCAAAAAGTCATTTCTAGATTTTTTTGTAACTCGTGAACCATGTTGTGACTTTTGATTATAAGAAAGAAATTGGTTGTTAATAAGAAAGTTGCTCTTTCTTCATAAGTTCAAATGTACATTTAGGAACTTAAACTATTTTTTGTGCAGTTCACATTTTTCCAATGGTTACTGCTGTTCCTTGTGTGTTTTTTTTTTACTTGCTTTTGACACTATAGCTAACCATACCTTGCAAAACAAGTCGGTGACAAGCAAGTGCGCCATAAACCTTTTGCGTGTGGGTGTGTGCAGGCATTCGAAGTGTCCGTCCCAGCTGGTAATGGGCGTGGCAGCTCCAAAAAAATTACCTACCCCAACCCTTACACCAGCACACGGACCTTCCTGCTCCGCTCCGACCATCCCGACCTGCTCCAGTTCAGAGAGGATACATTCCAGGTGAGATAAGGCAGGAGGCATTACAGTTCTCTTCGCTTCATTAAGACTCAAATCAATACTTTGATTAACGCCTTGACCAAAGTTTGTCAGGTGTCCTCCACAGATGGTTTCTCTAGATTATAGGATTAATCTTGTTAACACGGTGTGAATAATTTCTGTGTTGCTCATGATCCATGACATGCGTGCACAGAAAGTGAAACATCAATCCTTTTCCCCCCACCAGACGTCAAGCCTTTAAGTTTTGTGACAAACTGTCGATTAATATAAACTGTAAGAGAGGTGAGTCTGAGCCGCAGAAGAACTAAAAGTGATGGTTTATTGGAATCTCGAGCTGGAATCACCTTTTTACTCACGGCCTGGCTCTCATTCAACACTGCTGATTGTATTTTATCTATCTGCACAAAATTAATCTTGTTAAAACCTTGAGAAAGGTTTAACCAACGCATTGATTATTCATAAAAGAATAATGCTTTAAACATTCACTGTTAAATAAATAAAACAGCAGCCCCCACACCTATTGACACCCTGGGAAATATGTGTAATCAGCCTTAAAATAAATGAATCTTTTGTTGCCGAAGTGTAATATTGCTGCTGGTAAAATGAGGAATCCAAGCTTTGATTTGAGTATATTGATTTAGTTAGGAGGGGGATAGTTATTATAAAACCTAATAGTTTTCTCCAGTTCTCCAGCGCTGCACGTTTCGGAATTTTCACAATTTTATTCTTTTCAAAAAGGACTGCACTTAATCTTCCCCTAAAACGTTTTTAGAAAGTTAAAACCAACACATTGGTGGATCGTTTTGTATTTGCACAATCTTTCCAGAAAGGTTAACCCAGCCACCTGGATCCTTGAGAAGACAATGTCTCTCTGTCTTTAGTTTACCACAGATTCTTTTTAAACATGACTTAGATCTGATAACTGAGATGGCTTTGAACGAAGGTTCATTCTGCGTCTGATAAACCACTTCTGTTAATTTTGTTGGGTACTTATTTTGTTTTTATAGGCAGAATAATAACACTATTTCTTGGTTTAAAGCAACAGGGGACAATACTTTTATTTGAAACATTGATAAGGTTCTCAGTTTCTTCAAAGTGCAGAATGCTCATAGCATGACAAGATTATTCCCTATAGCTAACAGGATGGTGATTTTTTTTTTATCTTTTATTCCAGTTAAAGTAGGAATTAACAAACATCATAGATCTACGTTTGTAGTGGAGGACAGGAATAGATCTTCTGTGGTCAAAACTACCAATAGGCATGTATGTTTTATCTAATGGTTGTTGTATATCCTTGTTGTGAAACTACTATATCATCTTTTGTTGCACTTTTTACCAGTAAGCTTTTTTTCCCCCGTCACTTACCAACCTCACTCTTTTTGTCCTCTTTCAGTTTCAATTGATTCAAACTTTATGTGTAGCCATTTTGGCATGAAGATCATCTTACATCTGTACGACTGTGAAGTATAAAATGTTGCATGAATATTAGTAGTAGACACACTTACACTTGCTACACATTTTTAAAAGGAATGCCATTAACCTCAAAGAGTCTTGCAGATATGTACATACGTCTTTGGCAGTGAATAAGATCGCATTGATTTCAACACATTTGTTGTTTGGGCCTCAGCTGCAACGAGTGTTGCGCTTGTTTGTTTTCAGATCAGATGGAGGGGGATGTTACAAAGCGGTTCTTTACGTTGCTTTGTTGTCGTGTGGTCGGCTGCAGCCTCTCCTGCTGATTTATTCCCTCATCGAAATAAAAAAAAAAGTAGGTTGCTGCCGTCATTTCCTTATTATTTGCTTAGGTTTGACAAAATAGCAAAACAAGCGAGACAAACACAATATGTGAGACGCAATAGGAGCCAGTTTGCACATAAACATTGAAGGAGTCTTGCTGTGTTTGGCCTGAAGACGGTGCATCATTATAAATGAGGTGGGCAGAGTGAAAAGCAGCCTCTGTTTTTTCCCACCTTCCTGGTGAATCTCCAGGTGTCTCATGAAGGATCTGCTGTCCCTGCTGCCTCAAGCAAGCGAGCAGGTTGTCTTTTCTGTTTTATATAACGGCTTCAGAAAAACGGTAAATCACATAAAGGCTTAAGGAAAGTAATTGCTCTGTAAATATCACGTTTTGATTATTTTATGTTGTTTTCCCCCTGATGTTATGTAAATGAAAAACAGATAATGGCTGATAGAAATACCGTGAGAATATAAACAAAAAGATTAAATTCTGACCTTGTGGGCTATGAGCCCCAGCAACAAAAACATCAGCACTTTCTCCCTTTAATTAGTGAGAACAATGAAAATTGCAGGCTGTGTGGACAAAACTGGTAATTTATACAAAAAGAGGTGAGGACGGCAGTGTCAGGACGTTAGAACAACAGAGGAGCGATACTACTTTGTCTTTCCTTTCAGACGTTGTTCCTGAAATTAAGTAGGAAAACTGTTGGAAAAAGCAGTTCATCTGTTTTTGTAATAGAAACGGCTAATTTAATGACTGTATATAAAGCTGTGTCTGTGCAGTATCATGTCCCATTTAACACATTTTATACCTTATTCTGAGCTTTTATATAAATGTATTTTTTTGTGTTATTTAATTTAAGATGATGGTCTCAGTTCAGTATATAAAATGCAGCCTGTATATTCTGGCCAGTTTTTCTTTATTGGGCTCTCTGGGTCTTATTTGCTTTACAGTGTTGGTAAATTCACAGCCACAGATTCATGGCATCAAGCTCAAAGCTTCTGTCATTATCGAACACAGATATACTGGAACAAACCTCTGTAATAATATAAACAGAGCAGTATGAAA
Source organism: Micropoecilia bifurca (assembly GCA_903067075.1). Taxonomy (NCBI): domain Eukaryota; kingdom Metazoa; phylum Chordata; class Actinopteri; order Cyprinodontiformes; family Poeciliidae; genus Micropoecilia; species Micropoecilia bifurca. The sequence goes on along the minus strand of CAEGAF010136004.1, from coordinate 29,372 downwards.
CCAAATGGAATGCCTCATTATAAAGAGAGAACTCACAAGCCAAACCAGTGGTGCTCATTTATTTACAAGCTTTTCTTTTGTTAAGGCAAAAAAATAAAACAGCAAACTCTGCATACAAAATTCTGGTTTGAAGTTTACACACTGTACTTCCAGCATTAATATTATATTGTTAGGATTCAAGAAACTCAGTTGAACAGTTTTTTTGTTTTGTTTTGTTTTGTTTTGTTTTGTTTTGTTTTGTTTTGTTTTGTTTTGTTTTGTTTTGGACTCAATAACTGGGTTCACTAGTCTCAATTTATTGTGGCTTTTCTCTTCATGCTGTGTCAAAACTATACACACCATACAAACACAACCTCCAAGTAAAGTCTGTAGAAATGTCCCATGCAAGATAACCCATGTGCTTTTTGTGGACACCTTTTGTTTTGTTTTTTTTCCCTGATCTAAGTCATCTTGACATTTTCCAATACGGAGTCCTAATCTGACAGTTAAACTTTAATAAAATCAATATAATATGTACGCACAAAGCCTCAGTAGCTTTAAAGTGCAGTAGGATAACACTACGTTTCATCAGTGTTGCGTTTTGCTCACCAGCGTTTATAAATGCTGCAGGTTCTCTACCTGTCAGCGACAGTGACAGGCATCTCAGCTGGTGTTTGCGGAGGATAACTTTCCAACATGCAATTAGCTTTGTTACGAAAGCAGCTACAGCCTTCTGAGAGCGTTTTACCTAACATGGCCATCAATTTTTCATTTGTTTCTGAACATCTGTCTGACTCGACACATACGTTTTTTGCTGATGCGACTTATCTGATGCGACTTAATTGTTTGAGTTGTAACACATTTGAATTCAGTTCCAGTCGAGTGATGAAACGATGATAAACGGTGAAGTCCCCTGAATCTGATCTGATGATTCAAATCGATTCAGGACATCAACATATACTGACCCATTCGATAAATCAGAATATTGCTGGCAAGCCCACATATTTCAGGAACTTTATCACTAAGTGAAACATTACATAGACGAATCAGACACAGAGGGATTTTTGGAAGAAATTAATGTTTAATTATGAATTTCCACTTACAAAAAAATGACATGTAAAATTAGAATATTAAACCAATCAATAAAAATGCATTTTATATTACAGAAATGTGAGTTGATAGAAAAATATGTTTAATATCTGCTTAAAGGTTGTTATGTTTGAAAGGTACTTTTAATCTGACCAACTTGCCTTATCTGCAATCATATTTTATTGAATGTGATTACATACAGACTTATTGACACAGAGCTTATATTGTTTTAAACAAAAAAGAACCGGACAGTAAAGGGGATGTGTTTGCTTTGTTCACTGTGTTCAGATTGGCGGTGGAGAGAGTTACACCATCGGATTGCGATTCGCTCCCAGCCAGAGTTCGGGCTCAGCAGAGATCCTGGTTTACGTCAACAACTCTGAGGAGAAAACCGAGGAAACGTTCTGCGTCAAAGTCACCTATTCTTGAGCATCGGTCTGAAAATGCTGCTTGTATTCGAGTAATATTTTATCACTTGGTCTGGTTTTATAAAACATTTGTTGATGAATATATTTTTTTTGTATTGTGTGATTTTGTACAATTGAGTACTGCGGCTGTACTAATAATACCAAATGAAAAAAATAAGTAAAACCACAAAAATAAAATTATAATCTCATGAGAGTTAACTCGTACAAGTATAAAGTCATAATCTTATGAGAATAAAGTAGAAATAATACCAGAATAAAGTTGTACTAATATGAGAATATTCATAATTTAACTTATTTCTTATTTAACCTTTATTTCAACATATTGACTTTATCCTTGTGCAACTTTATTCACGTAATATCACGACTTTATTCTTGTCATTTTATTCTTATTTTCTTAGCATAACCCTAATTATCTATTGAAGTATTTTACTTCGTAAATAACAAATGTAAACCGTTTCTAACACAACAAAGGATTAACCCTAGCATGAACCCAGACAGCACCACGCTCACAGTCTACTGTAGCGGCTCAGACTGATTCCCAGTTCCCATCCACGGAAATGTCCAGCAAATGTTTGACTGTTCAAAGCAGCCAAATGCAACATCAGGGTGAAAGTAGTAACATTTCCTTCACTCTAATTACCCAGTGAGCCCACTTGAATGCCACTTGACGGTTGGGTTTTCATCTAAGACAAGCCGGAGCTTCAACCTTCACGTCTCCCCACTTTTTAAACAACTTATTCTCATCACCGGTGTTATTAGAAACCCCGCTGTAATGAGGTATGATTTTATTTAGCAAGGTGCACATCTCAACACAGCACCCTCATTAACACAAGCACCCTTTTAAGCCCTCCACGCTCTCCTGCTGCTTGCTGCGCTCTGTGTTTCCCTGTTTGAGGAGCTGGGAGACAGAGAAAGAGAAGGCCATGCATGGTGTGTTATATAACTCAGAGTTACACAATTCCTCCTTCTCCTCCTCCTCACCCGCTACCACCACCGCCGCCCCCCACGCTCTCCCTCCCCTACTCGCTTTCAGTCTCATTAGAATGCAGGCTGCAAAATAATCCTCGGCACAGCAGCAGCAGAGACAAATAAAACAAAGACGCTCACTAAGCCGGGTTCATCGTATGGATGCCTTACTGTCTTTAGATATTTCGCGTCAACGTGAAAATAGGCAGATAAAGTTTTGTTTACTTTGTCGTCTATACTTTGGAACATTCTGACGCAATGTTCACAAAGTTCTGGCCAGTTGTGCTCACCTTCATGTAAAGTCTTGATGCTTTATGTGCAGGTTATTTACTGCCCCTGTTCACGACGTTCCTGATGTGAATCACTTCTTGCATAACCCGATTTCAGAGAAACGCTTTGCTTCTCAACAACAATATGTGTAAATTAAATCAGCTTCCTTTAAGATGCATGCAAAAAAGAAATGCACTTTCTCTTAGTCCTATTCTTGGGCAAATGTAATAAAACTCAAAACTTCTAGAGGGTCACACATATGGACACTTCAACATAACAGTTGCGTACTTCAACATTATTCTATCATTGACTTCAAAGCAGTTTTTATTAGTGTAATACCGAATTACATCAATGTACAAAGACATTAAAAAAAATGTAATTTTAAGAAGTATTTATCGAATGCAGACAGCTATTTATTAATATTTTAAGTGTATTTTGGGGCTTTGTTAGTACATTCTGGCATAACCAGCCCTTTGAGAACATTAATAATCTTGATGTGGCTTAACATGAAAATGAGTTTGACGCCTCATCAAATATCAGAACATGACACAATGACATACGTTTAACCTTAAGTACACAAAATCTCCAACAGATTCAGCAGTTATTAAAAATTCATCAAATGGAAAAAAACATGTGTCTGAATAATTGAGTCCATCTTTGTGTGCATGTCATAAGCTGAGAGCCAGATGTTTATCTCGTTTTTACAGTTTAGCTCTTGAGATTTCCAAAAGGTTGCCATCTTCTCCTAACCCAGAATGTTCCAAACCACAGACATGTAGAACACCTGTAGATGCATTTCACTACAGTGAAAATGCCAACCTCTGCGTTTAATTTTACTGTACAGCATCATCTGCCTTACAGAAGACAGGTGTGTGCAAGTCTTCTACCTGGCGAAATTGCTAAGTGGAAAAGGAATGGGGGGGGGATTCCTGTTTCTGCCTGTCTGGATACTGTTCATAACATCTGCATCACTGAAACTGAGGTTTTGTCTGACAAAGGACTGTCAAATTATCACATTGTAAGTCTTGTTCCACTGCTTCTGTGTACAGGAGATGTTCAGCTCCCCCTCTTCCCATCTCGGTTGAATAACCCACAGCATCTCTTGATGGGGGGGAATGTGATGTTGTTTTGTCCAGGCTGCACTCCGCTTTGTGTGAAGCTCTTGCCTGTTGTGGTTGGAACATGTGGACTTTGCAGCAGTCCTGAGTGGCAGCCGAACGGTGGTTCTCCCAGCGAGGGGCAGAGTTGCTCTGACACCTTATTAGCGGTGCCAGTCCAGTTGTGGTCGGTTCCTCCTGAAGAAGCGCCGACATCCACCACAACAGCTCTCATCATCTGCTCACCTTGTTAGGGCGGTTGGACGGGACCCGTCCAGCTGTCCGTCGGAGAGGCTGCCTTGATATTTGCTCCCCGATGTCGGGGCTGATTAGAGGAAATCCACGACTACACGTCGCGATCTGTGTTTACGAGCATCTTCTTTGTATGCGGCGGAGCCCAACCGGAGCCTCGCGTCTCGCACAGCAACATCTCAGTGTATCAAAGCGCTTCGCAACTGAAGGAATATGCAACCTAGCAACCAGCCCTCCTCCTCGTGTACAGTACGCCGCCGGTTTGGATTGTCAACGCGGCTTAGAGGAGGCTTTATTAATGCTGCTGTGGAACACTTGAAACTTGAAGGACACGTCGCAGCTCGTAAGGAGTTCTGACATTTTTGTCACCGACAGGTTTGAAGGAACATTCACAGCTCCGACGAGGTGTGAGAAGGAGCTGTTAATAAACTGCAATTCATTTACCTTGTTACCCGTCTCAGCAGGATCCTCTCTATCAGCCATGACTGATCTGGATGAGGCGGCGCCACTGTTCCTGTCACTTTATTTAGCATCAAAATTGATCTCAGTAGATGGCAGCCTTACATGTACACACACACACACGCACACACACAGAAGATTCACATTTCTTATCTAACCATCTTTCCTCAGAGGCAGTAAAAAATTTAAAAGGGAGGAATTATTTCTATTCTGATATCACAACAGAGAAGTATAAACAATAATCTTCTTCCCTCTGTTCTGCCCTCCATTTTGTTTCCTCCATTAATACAGGGTTGTTGTTTTTTGCTTTTTAACCTAGGACTAGGTTTGCACTTTATGCCTCTGGTGATTCTTGTGCTGCATTTTGTACAATATGTTTTTTTTTCTTAATCTTTGGGGGTCACACAGATTATCAAGTCAACTTTTGATATCAAATAAAGATCACCTGAGTAAAGACAAAATGCAAAATTTTCATTTTTTTACTTATTAGATTAAAAAAGCTGACTTTGCTCCAGTCGAATATTTTTAAAAATCCTATTAAATCATTAATTTATCTTTGATTCACAACATATTTATTTCTGCCAAAACCACAGAATCAAGAAATCACTTCAGTGACAACATGAAGTAGACTAAGTATATAAAAACAAATGCATCATCTCCTAATCTCAAGTTCATCCATAACTGAATAGAAAGCAAGTAATTGACGTTTACACCACAAGCCTGAAATGACATTGAAATGTATTTATTTAAACTATTAACTTTGTAGTTAAATACAAATGAATGTCACATTTTTCAAATTTTTAAGAAGAACATTTTAAAACCATTTATTCACTATTCCTGTGACAATTATGCACAATGATGAAGGAAGAGAGAATATCATGAGTTTAAGGCATTCAATTATTGTCCTAAGCTTAACATCCATCACAATAACATATAAAGAAGCCTGTTTGCATGTAACTACTATAAAATAGTTTTACTTCTAATTTGGGTCTGTGAGTTTGTCACCCTAATTGCAGATTTTATTTTAATGTTATGAAAATAAATTCAGCATAATGCTGCTTAGATTCATGTTTTTTGCTCCAGTTTCTTTGCCTTTTAGATTTCAAATGAATCCCAGTTTCTCCCTCTTGATTAACTTTTTTGGCTCTTTTATGAAGTGCTTAAGGTCTTTGCAAATCATGAAACCCAGTGACCCAAAATTTCCAGATTTTACCACAAAATTACAAAATAATTTAAATGTTAAATCTTAAAAATATAATTTTTCCCTATTAACTGTGTGTGTGTGTGGTGGGGGGGAGGACTGATTCACTCTGACCGCCGAGTTTGTGATGATTTGTATTACATCTTTATTTTGTATTTTCATACTAATGAAGTGACTTAAAAAGACATATGTGTTTTCACTTTCTATGCTTTGCAAGTTTAGTTTTGCTGTTTTAACATCTGTAACCTTCATCACCTACAAAACAGTGTCCAGCTGAGGACCAGCGCACTTTAAGGTAGCCCACTGAATTTAATCATGAATCCCAGCTTAGGTATTTTAATCAATTTTGTCTCTACTGCAGATACATTTTCAGAGCTAATACAGTAAAATCACTCAACCTGTATGTCATGCTGTGGCCTTTTTTGTGGTTCCACTGCATTATTTCATCCTGCTCTGATGTTTGGTCCCTCTAAGCAACCTCCTTCATTTATGTTTCATCTACGTCAAGCAAATGTCTGGCTTGCTCTTGGCTTTGATGTATCAAATGAAACTCCTACATCTGATGCATCAGTGAAACTGACGGCTCATTGAGCTGGTTGAGGGTTTGCTGTTGCAGCGGACCAAACGTCACACTGAAAATACAAACCGGCCATTCACAGCCGAGTACAACAACTGGGAGGGATTTACAATCCAGTACAATCATGACGCCCGATACATCAGTGCCAGTCACACATATTGATGCTGGCACAGTAAGCAGCAAACTTTAAACACCGTTGGATGGGAGCAGATGCTTTTGAAGCTGTGCTTTTGGCTGAACTTGTTTAGGGGGAGGAGTGGCTGCTGCTGCAGCGCCTCCTGCTGCGACGGTGCAGTGGGTCTCATGGAGGTCATGGAAAATGAATTTTCTTCACACAGTGCATTTGTGGGCAGGCTGCTCGCTGCCCAGTGGGCTTAGGGGTCCGTCTCTGCAGACATTAGAGGTCTCCATTACGTGAAAACCATTAAAACTGCTCCTCAGGGTGCGTCGATATCCTATTGAAATTGTGGTAATAATTTATCCTTCTATATTTCTATTCTCACTTCACAATGAAGGAATGACCTAAAGTAGTGGATTTCATCTTTGTGTTCAGAGTAAAATTGTAATTCAAGGACATGAAAAGTATGATTTGTCTTCAATCCTGGATTGAGGACAAGGAAATATTCTTAGCAATGTTGTAGAAGAACTCCAGCCTCAAAAATGTCCTAGTTGTAATTTTATGAACTTGTAAATCATTGTTATATTTGCATTGGAGAGCTGATGATTATTTACCAAGAATGTATGGAACTAAAATTCTTCCTGGGTTTGAACACATCTGTAACAAAACATGAAAGCCATGTCCGACCACATTAATCGCTCCACAGAGTGAAACTGAAACTTAAAACTCAATGATGTTTCTAACCCTTCCTTCTTCCTCTCTTATTAACTTTGATCAAGGTTATAAACTAAGACTAATCTGAAAGTGCAAATTAACTCAAGTTGAAAAAGGAAAGGTTGAAGGAGGTGACAGAAAGATTGTCTCCCCCTGCCCCCTACCTTTAAGGAGAGTTAAAACATCTAATACCAGCCTATTGCTTTGGATGCTGGAACACATAATTCATGTGGCCATAAAACGTGACCCACGTTATGATAAACCAATATAACTGTGGGGGTCAGCACTCCTTTAAAGATTTTATGACTGACAATTATGCAAAGTGCATAATGATGAGGTTTTAAAGACAATGCGTATTTCGGCTGCAGAGTTTAAATATGCACATCTCCATACATCTGTGCAGGAGTTCAGACACAGTTTGGTGCACTGCTGCGGCAGTAAGTCGGAAACGGCTAGAAAGAATTGGATTCATTAGATACTTCTGAGATGAAAATATGCTCTTTGTAATATTACTTTTTGCAAGTTGCAACGTAAAAGATCAACAGTAACTGAGTTTTTGCAATTTTAACATCAGGGAATCTGAATTGTTAGAGCTCCTACTTGACAAATTCAATCAATTCAATCATTTTCTTTTAATGTGGGGAAAACTGTCTAGTTATAAGTCTCGTCTTATTTCAAGTGCACTAAGACGTTTTCGCTGGAAACTAGATCAATAGTTCTTTGTAAGATTTTATGACTTTGCAATGAAACTTCCAGTTTTTAGACTGTGCATTCAGAATTTGATATTATTTTATTGGCATATAATTTGAAATTAATGCAAAGATTTAACAGAAATCAATTCAGTTATTTAAAAAAAAATAAGTCCATTACGTTTGTAGAAAAGAAAAGAAATCTTACAGAAATCTTATGTTTGTGTTTCAGCTCTTAACATATGTGCCCTGAACGAAGTCAAGCTCAGTAGGCAAAGACTGACAAGGACACGGCTATTTATAAAAATTCAACTGGAGTAAAGACTCACGTATACTTAAAAAAAAATAGATGATCTACATTCATCAATTTACAGTCTAGTTGTGCCAATGTTTTTAATGAGCGCTGTAAATTTAATGATTTGCTGTGAAAGTATAAGCTTTAATAAGGCAGCCAAGTCCACAAGTGACAAGTTGACTGAAGCACAAATACACAGAAATTCAGATAGTGGCATAAATTTGCAGCTGAAATAAACCCCTGCCGTGACACATCCCATGTTTGCTCTTTTTGCGAAGTGTCACGAAGTAAATAAAACCCCTTGCAGACATTAAAAAAAACAAGGCTTCCTTGTAATGGTAATGCACTGCTACTTTTTAGTTCATGAATTTTAAACATTTTAAATGTCAGACAATAATTGTTGCATGTACCATCGTGTGGCCTCCCTGCTGAGTCACTGCTTGGTAACCCCATTTTGGCAAAAGGTCTCGGATAGAGCTGCCTCTGTTTTTTGTGCATTTCCCGTCTCTCAATTTTGCGGATTTCGTTAACTTCTGAAATATGCTTAGGCGCTCGTTTTGCTTTGATACTTAATTGAAGTCTTCCCGAAGCTAAAGTATTTATGTTTGTTGACTTTGTGCATTTAAAATGAGCTAGGCTAAAGTTAGCAGAATTCAGCTTCCCCCCAACAATGTGTGCCAATCAAGAATAAGGATTTTTGTCCCCGTCTTATGCTTTTAAATCAAAGTTATTCATAGGTTTGAACACTCAGTAGATGTACTAACCATTCAATAAAATAACACACCATTTTTCAGAAATGTAAAGTGATTGTGTCTCACTTGGCTCGTTTCCAAACACCAAATTATCAATTTTTTTTTTTGAAAGAAAGATGTATTTTGTTCCAGCTGGAGTTTCTGCTAGGTAGCGTTTGTTTCTGTAGATAATGGCATACTGGACCTCATTGTCTGATATTTAATCAGAATCATTTGGTCAATAAGGTTTACCAGAATACCAGACTTCCTATATACCTCAATAATACAAAAAAATATATATATATTGTTCTCATCACAATCAATACATTTTGCTGGGGTTTGGTACAACTGTGTAAAATGGATCAATCATTTTGGATCTCTTTCCACAAGCTTCTCTCACATTGGTTTGCTCAATTTCAGCCCATTCTGCCAGTGAGACTTGCTATAATTGAGTCAGGTTTGCAGGCTGCCTCACTCACAGAAACAGCTCTACCTATAAATCAGGTCTTTTTGTAAAGGCCACTCTAAAGTATCGACTGTGTTGTCAATTAATCACTTTGTAACTAATTTGGCTGCTTGCTCTAGGATCACTATTCGTTCAGAAAATGGAATGTGTTTTTCAAACCATTTAAAAACCAAATGTCTTTATTTTTGTCTGGTAATATGTTGTTTGATAATCTGAAGCAGGTAAGGGGTTGAAAAATACCTAAAACAGAAGACATTTGTTAGGTAGCTAATAGTTCTGCACAGCGCTGTACACACAAAAAACCCCCAGGGGAGAAACGTGGGCGTATTTACTCAACGCAGCCTCATGGAGGCTGGAGGTGTTGAGGACAAAACGGCAACACTGCAATTTTATTTAGATTTTTAAACCTTCCACCCCGTTGAGTTCAGGTGTTTTGCATGCAGCAGTTAATTGAATTTAAGATGAATGCTGAAATCAGCCTGCAAGTTTTCTCATCCCTCGTGCCGCTGAAGCCAACCAGCAACTATGGATGGATTTGCAAAGCATCAGTTGCACAGATCAGTTCGCTCCATTGTCGGAAACCAGAGCGCAAGCTAAGACGGAAAGACGTTTACAGGAAAGACGAGGTTCTCTCAACCTTCCACTTTTCCTTGCTGGGAATTATCCACATAACTCACCCGGTGGCATAATAATGTTTCCGCAGCTTTTACTGTGTTGGCAGCTTCTGAGAGCCCATAAACAATCTAAACTATAAACGTAACCGTGTTTGATGGCAGCTGTGCAGGCGAATGAGATGCCTACAATTTGTTTGCTCAAACATAAAAGTTTATATTGAGGGACGTACTGTAAACAACTAGCAAAAAAAAAAAAAAAAAAAAACCCAGCAGGCTGAGGTTTAATACATTTGAAACTTCCTTCTAGTGCGGGAACCACTATCACCACCACATTACAATTCTTCTTCCCCTGTTTTCTATTTCCTCTTAAACATGTTTGGTAAACTGAAGTCCTTGATTTTGGGTTTTCAAGTGCATATTTACTGATTTACCTGTTAGATGCTACACTCTGCAGAAAAAAGTAGTGATTTTCTTACAAAAGAAAGACATTGACATCAAACCTGAGGACATTTTGACCTGTCACACCTTGCCTAGTAAATAAAAAGAAAATTCAAACCATCTATTAGAGGTTCATTAGTATTAACCTACTAGTCCACACGTCACTGTGAGATGTGTACCCAGAAAATCCCCGGTTGTGCCTTTACCTTCTTGTATTTTAAGTCAAAGTTGTCTGTGTCAGAGATATGAAAAGATCCATTTAGTCTTTCTTCACTCATATTTGTCATGATGAGAAACAACTGGAAGTTTCCCCTTAATCAAATTGCCTATAAAACAAACTAAATTACTGTTATTAACCTGCAGCTTTAATGTCAACCACAGAGGGCACGCCTGCTGACCTAAGTGCACTGCTTGGATATACTGTAAATATTCATGAGTTAGCAGCCGGTCTCTGAAAGATAAATTGGGTTTTCACCTGTGTGTCCACCTTATCAAGCTAAGGGTCAATGCTCAGGCAATTTCTTAGGGAGAGAAGCAGAAGTCCAAACTCTTTCTCTATTAAAACTAACTCTCAATCAAAAGCTTTTGCCCCTTTCTGAATTTCTGTCCATCTGTGAAGCCTGATTATAGAGAGAATTAAATCCTTCAAGTGTCTTTGCTGAGGTTGTCCTGCAGGACCTTCGGCTGTCAATAACAATCTGGTGTTGATGGGTTTGTCGGCCAAATGGGCTGGCTGTTTCTGCTTTTTGTCAGAGATAATTCGACTCTGGGGATCAATCTACATCCTGCTCTTCCAAAGAAGACCAGAGAAGCATTAATAGAAGGGGGCGAGATATGACATCATTGCAGCTTTTGAGTTCTGCATTAGTTAAACTTAAGAGAAGCTAGTCTTTTAAGTTTTTAAAAGTGATGTTCTGTCAAAGTTAGCACCAGTAATCACTTCCTTGCCTGTCACAGACGGATATCATCTCAAAGAGCATTTGTAATCCAGCCACAGCCCTCGTTTTAGCCGACTTTGGTACTTGAAACAACTCAAACGGAAAGTGTGAAGAGACATAGGCTGCCACATGAAGGTTCAGTCCTAGTTTCCCCCCGTACATTTCCTGATCCCAGACCATTTGTTCCTCTTCTTTTTACTTTTTTTTTCTGTGCAGGTACTATTGAATAAAGGACACTTGGGCCACCTAACCCTTTGTATGGGTTCTGTAGTTGCGAGTCTAAAAAGTGCATTTGGGCTGTAACTAATGTTATGGACTTATTTACATGAGTTTCACTTAATTCTTTTGATTTAGTGATGACATCTTGCTTTTTTGTGTTGAATTAACTTAAAAGTTACAAATTTAATTAAAAGTAACGTTTTACTTGGGTTTTATTTTGGGACATTTATAGCACACTGCTGCGTAGGAACTGTTCCTCTAGTGAACGGCGATCGAGTCGAACCTGGAACTGAATTTGATTAATCCGTTTTTCTATCACAGTTTAGAAGTCGGGTTACTCAGAAGGTTTAAAACTGAAAATTAGCACTTGGCCAAGTATTATTGTTCTTTAAATTGTGTGTAATTCTATTTTCATAAGTTGTGAGTCTTGTACAACTTTTATTTGTTGTAGTTCACTAAATGTTCTAGTTCACTAAAGACAGTTTGGTTGTTTAAATTCATTTTACTGCCATTTAAACAGCCCACTGTGCTCCGACAGCCAAACCTATTGGCCCATTGATTTAACATATTTAATAATCTTCACTGCTCCAGCAACCAGTCGGTTGTGCTGTGTTAGACGCACAACCCACATAAAGAGTCATTAGTCCTCGATGTAGCCATCGCAGTTTCGATTCCCTGCCTGATATTTGCCAGATGTCTCTTTTGTTTCTCACTTTTCTGTCTAACTACTCTGTCAAAGTAGGTACAGTAAATTGGTTGCTATGGAGAATGTGATTTTTCAACAAATGGCTCAACAAAGTAATTAAACCATTTAGTTGTATTGAAAGTATTTTGAACACAATTGCCTCTGACATAAAAACAAAGCGTTGCCATAATCAGTTACTTTTATGGCTATCAAACTGAAATGCACCGTTCTGTCCAGGGAGCTAGACGTTAGCTTAGATCTTTTGAAGCAGAAGGTGTTTTGCAGTGACATCCCCTGTCAATCTTCTTGATTCTCTTCTGGGATTATTCTGAGGAACTGAATCTCCCTTGAGGAAAACCAAACCAGCCTTTTCATTTTACCTTCTGTGTTTGTGCACAACTTAGGAATCAGGTAGTGTGCTTAGGAAGACACAACCTCGACTTTCTGAATATTAGTTCCTCACACCCGGTTTTTTACACCGTTTGAACAGGAAGCCACATGTTAAGAAGTAGGGCAAGTGCACAGGGGAGGGTGTGTCCTATCCAGCAACTTTTTAAACGGCACTCACGCCATTCTCGCACTTTGCTCTGTAATGAAGACAAAAGTCCGAGTTTTATCTGTTTGCACAGTAGAGGCTGCTGATCTTCTGCTGTTGCTGCCCTGACTCCACAGAGACTGTATGTCCCACTTCTAGACAGAAAGCCAAACATTATTATTCACCCCCTACCAGTCAGCCTCCAGTGCCTGTGGTCAATGGAGGTTTATCCACCCTTCAGAGGGAAAGTGATCAGATCTGTGTGGACAAGCTCACAGTTCATAAAACAGCAGGGTTCTCCACAGTGGAATCACAGACCATCTCCAGCTATCACAACGGTCTAATGCATTTCATGTTTTTGTGTATTCATTTATTTGATTTTTTTTCCAGATTAGGATGACATAAAAACACCTTCACATGTACCCTCACCGCACTATAAACATCCTCATTATTTCCTATCTTGGATGTAATGGCGGGTTTTAATGCCACATGGTCTAAATGCTAATTCAGGGGCTTTTTCCAGATTAATGGAAAATCTGAGAGAAAGACGTAAAAGCCAACTTCCTAAAGGGTTCTCCAGTGGTCTAATGTTCCGCCTCCATAAAGCTGAAGGACTCGCAAGAGACGGATTAAAACTGAATGGTCAGAATCAAAGCGGCAATAGAGCAGCCATGTCCTCGTTTTGTTTGAAGGACCAGTGGATCTTCATTTCAAACTTAGCAGCATGTTTTAAGAAAATAAAAGAGCCTGAAAACATCTGCTTCTGTTTCCTATCATTTTATTCTTAGCAAAAAAAAGAGACAAATTTTTGTTTATTTCAGTCTTTTTTTTGTGCGCACACAATGTTTCATACATGGGAGTCCAGCTTTTAAAGCAGACAGAAAACCCACTGTGGACAACACAAGTGACTTTTTTTATATACATCAGCTGAGTGGGTGGTTAAACACACTTCCTGTCTGTCACCTTCTTGTTCTACAGTGGAAGTGACTTCAAGGACTTTTAAAATAAGTATGTTATGATTGCTGGGTGGGAGATTGTGTGATGTGTTCAGGAGTCTTGTGTTTCTCTTGGGCCCACTTGACTGCTGCAGTGGTACCAAAAAGTCACAGAGCAGTGAAACCTCTTCAGATGCACATACTGCTGCTGCTCCTCAGTGGGTCTGGGCAGTGAAGTAATCTGAAAAAAAAAAAATGAATAAATACAAAATCTATAATCACATTTTTGCTATCTGATGGAAATTTGGAATTAATCAGTAGTCTGTTAATTAGTCAGTTTTGTACTTTTGATTTAGAACAATAAGGATATGGTGGTAGAATCAAAGAATAGAAACATTTTTTATTGTGACCTTAATTTCTGAAGCTTCATAGCAAATATTTGAAAGTCTTTCGATGTCTCTCAGATCACACAGTAACCTACTGTCTGACCTGAGTTCTCCTTTGCCTCCAAAAGTTGACCTAATCAATATTTTTTGCCTCTCCATAGTTTCTTGGTGGTGAATATAGCTGATTTGTACCAATTGTAAATATATTTCTTACTATTTCACTGACAAATGTCTTTTCTGTGTCAAATGACATATTTCACCATAAGCATGTATGAAATGTATAAAAAAGAAACACAAACCAGCTGAAAGTTCCCGGAGAGTGATGACTTCTGTAGGAAACTAAAAAAACTCACAATGCCTCCCCAGCTTGGGTTCATATGTTCATAATATGTCTGTGGTGATTTGTTCAATGAGCAGGAAGAAGTCCAGGGAAATGTTGCCTAAGAGGAGGGGTTTGGATTCCTAGCAAACTAGCACATTACCCAAAGATTTAAAAGTGCTCAGGCGCAAACCCTGTAATTTGTAATTCATTACAGTGCTGAATTATGTGTTTCTAATGTAAAGTATGTCAGAACTGAAACAGATTTTGTAGGTTTTGCTCTAGCTCTGAGAAGTACTGTTACTCTGAAGTGCACCGACATTCACAAACACTTTTATTTCTTCCAACAACTAAGTCAAAAGAATACTTTCCTGGCTGTGCAGCAGAACGTAGAATTGGATGGAAGCAGTTGAAAGTCTCACCTTTTAACACATCTTATTCCTAAGGATCTAACTATGCCACTGTAATGTAGCTGTCATAGTCTGATTTTAAAGACATTGTCTGAGAGTCTAAAATTGACTTTACATCATAATGATGCGCTAAAAATTTCCTTTAAGCAAATGCTACCATGTAGCCGCTGGATAGAAAGTTTAAACACTGATATTCCATCTGTCATTCATTCGTCTAAGATATTAAGAAAAAAAATACTTATTGCTAAATACTATAAGTAAATAAGCAAGAGGAGCATTTGAAGAGAGCGGTTATTGATTTATTTAATAACGTGATTTCACATTAGACATCAGCAGAGCCCTTTTATACCCAGAGTGCTCATGAAAAAAAACTAGTTTCCTTTTTCCTGTCTTTGAAAGCCACCACACATCCATTTGACATGTTCTCATTAGAAAAGTCTTTTATTTTTGTGAAACGACCAGCATCCTCCCTCTGCTGGTACACAGCACGCCGTCTTCCACATAAAGTAGTGCACTTTCTGTTTCATAATGGCTCACTGCCAAAGTCTCTCATTGTGTCACAAAAATGTGATTAACATTTAACTCAGCAGCTTTGAAAACGGTGGTATGGTAGACTGAGAGTTATAAATACTGTCCAGACGTGTGCGTTTTTATTGCAATAAATATTTTAGAATATAAGGAACATAAATGAGTTCTACATGGATAAGCACTCAATCCTCTTCAAGGTACCAGTTTTCTGCTGTGCATACATTTTTAGATCCGATGTTTTGTTTGTTTTGTTGTTTTTCTCTTATCGGGCTTCCTGGAAACAAAATGGAAAGGGCTTAAAAATATAGGAAAAAATTTATAACCGCAGGGGGAAAAAACTTGAACCTCAGAAAGTCTGGAGAACTATTGATGATGGCCACTTCAAATGACTGAAATCGGTGAAGTAAAAATAAAAAAAGTAAATAAGGAATGAATCCCCACTGGGCTTCTCTGAACATTACATTTTACTCATGAATCCAAACTTTACCTTGCAAATGCAGCATAAATAATGTTAGAAATTGAGGACAGAGAGCCTTTTGCCAGCCACCTGAAATGAGCGGCATTACAAGTCATTTCAAATTTGAGTGTAATTGATGCAGCATATGGCCACACACCTGCCTCTGAGACATGAAGGTGCTACAGGCTATTACAGGCTCCTATAAGATCTTAAACATGAAGAGTTTAATGAAGAGCCATCATTAAACATCTGCAGGAAGTCCAGGAACATTAACAGCGTTGGGTTTGTCTCTGCTGGAGCACCTGCTGGATGATTAGCTATTATGATCCATCTCGTCTTTAATGTTCTCAGAGCCACAAAGGAGATGAGGTTTATTTTGTGCATTAATATATGATTATATTTGCATTGTTTAACCCTGTGAGAATGACACGGCGCCATTAATGAGCAGAACGTTTTACCGACTCTCACGTTCTTGGATCCCTGCTGCTTCTGTAAGTAAGACGCATCATTTTCTACTGTAAACGATTGAATTTCAAACAGCCAAACCCGTGAATCATGTATTCAGCGTCATGACTGAAGTTTTAGAGTGGTCACAGTTTGAGTTTAAACCAAAGTACCAAATGGACCGACGCCAAGTTAAAGCTTCCAGTTAGAGAGCACTCTCATCATGATGAAGTGCGTGGATCTGATTCCAAAAATGCTAAAAGCAGCAATTATGAAGACAACCGGCAGTATATTGGCATGCTTATCCAACTCTGAATTAATTAATACTAATACATAAGCAGTTCTGATAAAAGAGTAGGCTGGGTGGTGGAGGGCGGCAGCACAGCAGGAGTGATGCTGGGAGTTTGAGCGGAGTGAGTGTTTGCCATGTTGTGGCTGATGGTTGAATCAGGTAGAGATTATGTCGACTGCATATCAACCGCAGGACTCTTTGAAGAGCAGCAGAAAGTCAAGTTGATGGAATAATGTATGCAGGAAATATATTTGTTTAATACAAATGTTCAACTTGAGAAAATACAGGAGATGAGCCCTCAAGACTTTTTGTTTGGTTTGGAGGTACTTACTTATTACCCGTCCCAAACTTTTGCAGTGGATTTTGCTCTGGTGTTTGGTCAGGATTGTGACGACGATTAGAAAAGTAAAGCATAAATCAGCAGTTAAAGTATTAAAGAGAAAATAAATAAACAGGAAAGGAAAAAGCACAATATCCTTTACTAAAAGTTGAATCATTAATTAAGTAATGGCTTCATGTTTTCAAATTCCTCTAATATGAATCTGAAACTAACCAAGGGTTTCTAGCCAGGAAGTGTCTGGGAAGCTTGACCCGTATCTCATCACCAAGACCGGGGAAAATGCTGTCAGGCTCCCGTCTGTCTTCCTTTCCTTCTCCACTATGAACAAATCAGCAAGACATTTGAAAAACTAAGCTAATTCCAACAATGATATCATACCTGGAAGGAGCCATTTACCTTTTTCCAGTTGAGAAGCTAGAAGAGCTGAATCTGATCCATCCTACAAACTGATTCAACAGCATCTGTCGTTGCTTTAAGCATCAGCTTTAATAACTGATCATTAGCACTGAGAGGAAACTGCTGTAGTGTTTGTGCTCAGTCCATCAGTGTCACAGCTATAGGAACAATGCTGCTATCAAAACTGCTGTTAGACGTTGAGTTTGGTGCAGTTAAGGTAATTGAACAAAGCTACTGAATCTACTGTTTTCTTCAGTTTCTTCCCCTAAAACGTTTCTAAGGCTCCTTGTCCAAATCTGCAGGCTGATAATTTAATAATTATTTATACAAATGTTTTAGTTAAACTTCATATCTCTAACAGACTGTTTCATGTACATAAAAATTAATTCACAAGATTGGCAGTTGCTTTGTCTTTAATTTCCTCTAGAATACCTCATTCATTAGCAATGCTCTTAATTACTTCTCAGCCATTAGAAAAGCTTATACAGAGAAAGTGTAATCCTGACATAAATATTGTAAATATTGAAGCATCCTTATAAACTGTGTGCAGGTCAAATCTAGGCCAAACCCACACACTATGCTGAGAACATTTGGGAGAGCAGCTAAAATTAAACAACTGATCTTGATAAAAATAGACACGGCTATGTCCCAAGGCTTGGATGGAAACTTAGACTAAATGATGTAGAGTTTCATATTTTATTCTCAGCTAAAGTTGTACGATTCTTTTTGTTGTAAATGATCTATTGATGCCTCACTGAGTATAAACAAACAATAATACTTAGGGGTTTTGGGGTCGGGGTCTAAAGCTGAAGGGATAAAAAACTTTTACATTTATTCTGTGGGGACACTTTGCACTCATTGGGTATTTATCTGCCAATTATAAAAACTAGGCCTTCAGCTCATTACATAAAAAGATGAATGTCAACTTGAGGAATTGATGCTGTTTTGTTTGTTGACGCTAAACAACTAAAGTATAAAATGAGTTCAAATCAAATGGAAAGAATCGCTGAGGCAGGAACATTACAGACCTTTTTCAGTAAATTAGATTTTCATCAACTTGCAAAATCTTCAGTGAAAACAGTTGGAACAATCAGTGGAAAAACATTATTGGATGCAGAGGTTTGGAGCAGGTGAAAGTCCTTGTGTCAAATGCAGGTTGCTAAGTTGCAAAAAACCGACATGCTGTCAACAAAACAGCAACAATGAAAACAGTTTTTACTTTCACCTCCAGTGACTTGAAATACATGAAATTACATCACTGCTGTGCTGCACATTGTACACTTTTCAGTTTTATGGCCATGGTGTTACTGCGCTTGATTGGCCAGCGTACCGACCTGACCTAAATCCCATTGAGGATTCAGGAAATATGAAGAGGAAGATGAGAATCACCAGAAACAACAATGCAGACGACCTGAAGGCCTGAACACTTCAGCAGTGCAACACGTCTACCTGATTCAAGTAAATGATTCAAGTACTGAATGCAAACAAAATTTCACAAGGAGACACTTTTCACATTTCTTTACTAAAAGTCATTTTTATTACTTGTTTGGTTGAATTTTCTTAACTGAATGAAATAAATGTTCATGCCATACACAAAGTTTTTAAAGGAATATTTTATATAACTAAAAGCTGTCAATGTGCAGCTCATGCAGTGTAAAGAGGCTAAATTCCTTGACCACAGCTGGACCTGGTTCAAGCGTGTCATTCTCTACTTTCCCGTCCACCAACTTTCCAATAAAAGCTGCCTGCTTGTTTTACAGAAAATCAGGGGGAAAAATGAAGGACATCAATTTTTCTGACGCACCAAGACCTCGAGATTCCTCAAGCAGAGGGGACCTCACAGATGTGCTGTCAGGTGATACACGAGTAAGTCATATGTCCTTCACAATGTTCAGTTCTTTTACTTTAAATGGAACAAAGACACCAGCCAGGCTGGATGGGAACAAATTTGTGCGGGTCCTCCTATTTTTCAAAAGACCTTGACACATGACATACGATGCCAGTCAAGAGATCCCTCAGTCATGGGCAGAGTCAAATGTTGAGCTTTCTATTACTTTATCTAATTTAGTGTGTTTGAAAAAAAATTAAGAGGCTCAGCTTGTGAAATAAAGTGTGTTTCGAAGGTGGAATTCATTTAATTAATATGTTGCATAATTTTCAATTTCTTTACCAGTAACTAAGCTTGTAATTAGGTGAAAATCTGCATCTTTGGCTCATTTTACTTCCCCCAAGCAGTGGTATAGTTAACATATAAGATCATTAGAAGTATTATAAAAAAGTACATGAGGGTCTAAAACTTGAAGGTTAGTGAAAATCTATGTAATGACAGATTGTATGCTTCCTGCCTCAGCACAGCTGATAATAACTTATTGGTCATTAATGGACCTTTACTAATGCCGTAATTATTTCTATCAGGAGAATTCAGAGCAGAGAGGAGAGAGATTTTAATGCTTCATTAACAGCTCAAAATTAACATGATATTCATAGACATGAATGCATAAACGTCTGACTGTAACTTTGGATAATATGCTTTATTACAAAACTTTATTGTATAAGTAAATATCCATGAATGTTATGATCTGTTAAACCCAAATGCTCATTTACATAATTATTCTGTTTAAATTCTTTTGTTGCTTATGAAAGTGAAACACCCGCCCTCCCATTATTATTATTATTGTTATATTTGGTGTCTTTAAATGCAGCAGATTTCCTGGATCTCATATTTTCAGGCTCACCATCCATCTTTTCCTCTGTCTTGAATATCACATAAATTCCTCAGGGAAATTTCTTTATAATTGAAATTAAGGATCAACAGTGACTTGAGAAAAATCTTTTGTGGCCCTGATTTAATAATTCAAATGCTGAATATGACACATGTTGCATATAAATATTAAAGATAATAAAGTAAAGGACCATAGGTCGCCTTGTATTTTAAGTTAAGAACCGAGCCTCTGTTAATTATTTAACTGAACGTGGTACAGAGAAGCTTTATTTATCTTATACATTCAACCTACTATTATTGCCCCCCAACAACCTGGTAAAGACCTTTACTACAAATAAATCATTAGTAGAAATGATTTGAGACATCATGAAGGCCAAGCATCTGGTGACATTTTGCTAAAATTGTTTGTGGAGGACTATGCTGCAATAATAAAAGTTAAACATTGTTGTCTTGACTGCTTTCCGAAGTCCAAAAATATGACCAAGTCCAGGTAGTAACTGGCCTCACAACTAATGACCGCTGGAGATCAGACCCGCTCTGGTCCAGCTTTGCTTTATTCATAATTCTCACATTACAAGTACTATTTAATATTTCTTAAGAGGTATTGAAAATAAATCACAAATTTGAGCATCTTTTTAAACTCCTCCTTGAAAGCTTCAGATACTTTTTTATTACTTCTAAATTAGAAAATAAATTTCCTTTTTCCTCCCGAGGTACTGAAAGACTGTTGTGATTCAAAGCAGATTTTTCCACATCACTGAAGTGAGGTTTACCATTTCAAAGCTAGAACAACAGAACAACAGAACAACAATTATGATAACAGGATTTCTTGTTAAAGAAATAATAATTAAAAAAAATTTCAATTTTTTTGAAAAACATCATTCTATTGCATCATCCAAATCTTTCACATCTGCGTTGTGGTGCATCAAACCACTGAATGAGGATGAGTCCTGGATGAGGGATGAAGCAAATCATGTCAAATCTGTGTTTGCTGCTCATCTGTCTGAGATGTATCGGGTTGTGGGCCGTATACTGAGATATGGACGGGACCGGATCCCAAACCAACCCCAGCCAACTATGTAAACAACATAAAGAGCCGTCATCCCAGTTTCCTGCTTCAGGGACACGGCGTCCCTGAAGCAGGAATAATATGAAGTCATTACACCAACTTCTCGGATTGAGTAGCTATGATTAAATAAGATGATCCTCCTCCAAACATCACATACTATACTTTACATTATAGTTGGTATAGATGGTGATGGTTCCAAAACACTGTCAAACATAAAAGTTGCAACCTGCAGCTGAAGAATGCACCACTGGAAGTGCTGTAGAGAGTGACCAGCATTTCTTCCTAATGCACAAACACATATGGGAGGAAGTATTTACTGTCTATAGTGGAGTTGCAAATGATATTTTGGAACCATAATCCTCAATACTGCAGCTGCTGTGACTTTA
Source organism: Micropoecilia bifurca (assembly GCA_903067075.1). NCBI lineage: Eukaryota > Metazoa > Chordata > Actinopteri > Cyprinodontiformes > Poeciliidae > Micropoecilia > Micropoecilia bifurca. The sequence goes on along the minus strand of CAEGAF010136004.1, from coordinate 7,928 downwards.
ATGCTATTTGTAAAACGGAAAGGGAAACAAACTCCCATTGACAAACCCAACGCCGGACCTGTTATCCATAATTCAGGAGGAAACCTGACTGATGCGGCACTGAAACCAAGAAACTGCTCCGTTTCAGTATCACTTTGTCACAAGGAAAACAAGCTGGAGGGCATTTCAGTCCTCTGTTATAGATCAGTTATACTGTGGTAATTCCTGTTAAAGATTACAAAGTGACTTTGAGCTGTTGGGGAGGAAAAAAACAACAACACGCTGGCTAGATTGAATTTGCCTCTTTTTCTTGGAGTCTATCAGCACTTTTAACTGCACCATTAACAGTGAATAATATTTTATTCATGAATCTGTTGTAAGATTCATTACGACTGTCTGGGCTGAAACAATCAATATCCATGAGATGAATTTTATCTGCCAAACACTGGGATAACAATAATTCAGGAGCCTTGAGTTTTATGTTTATGTGCAGCTTAACATAAAAGCTGCACTTAAACCTTTTCTTTTTATTATTGCAAAAGTGCTATTATAGCTCCTCTTGGAAACTGTCATAGATGTGCCGTTTGATATCTGTGCTGTGATTTATGTTGTGGACTTTATGTTAAAATTTTCAATTTGGACTCCATAGGTCAGTTTTACTTGACTTTCCCAATCATGTGATCCATTTCAGTTACCAGCTTAATCAAAAATGCATACCGTCCAATAATTAGTACATGAAAGAACTAATAAAACGACCCTGTCTTAATGTAGAAAAAAATCTGCATTTGGTTCACCTTCATTTATCGTTAATGTGTATAAAACAAGGATCTAATCATAATGAAGTTAAAGTGTACAAACTGTAAAGTCTCTTTGGGGACATTTGTTCTCATTGTAATTAAGTGAGAACTTTATTGTAATGTAAATTTAGTTGAAGGCATTGAATACTTTTGCAAAGTACCGTAAATAACACTATTAGTGCAGTGGGTAGCTTAGGGGAATGACATGATTGTTTCACAGACTTTGACACATCCTGTGTCAGCCGAGGTGACACGAGAGATGAACATTTTGGATCAAAGTTGGAGCCGATGAATAAGTGCCAGCAGACATTTCATGTAGGTCAGGAGAGTCCCATCGCTACCGTCACAAATGTAGCATTAGTCTTTAAACTACAGTGAACAGCAGATCAGAAAGCACATCAGTAGATGTCAGAGATGAGGCAACAGACAGAGACGACACATGGCATCCATATAGTGTCTCACTGAAAGCACGGCTTATTCAATTATCCACAGCCAAAACCTTGGGGCTGATTTTCCTGATCTTTAAATCTGTTCCTTGAGACAAACGTATTCAGTTGATATACTTGAAAAAACGCATCCGGACAAGAACAAGTGAGAAACGGCTTTAAATCCTTTCAGTGTTTGTGTCTTGTAAATTGTCAGAACAGTCTTGTCCAAACACCAGCCTGACTTGGCTAATAATCGAACAATAAAGCACATTATCCTGTCTTAAAAATAACCTGACAGTGCAGATTAGCAGTGGGAGCTCAGAGTCAGCTGTTCGGCGCTGCCCATCAGGATCCCATCTTAGCATTACAAGAGGATAATAATCGAGTCAAATAGGGACAGGCAGTGAGATGAATGTTAAGTGAGAAAATTGGAACAGCACTGTGGTGACAAAATCTAATTACCACCTATTTAAGGTGATCATCATGGACAAATAAAGTGACACTGTAATACGCAGCTGTCTAAAGGCTTGGATTTAGCCAACTCTGGTTCCTGCACAGTAAAGGTTGTTCTCGATTTAAGCAACACTGGGGTACAAAGGTATATGTGTGCTAATATAATATGCTGTTAAAAGTCTTAAATTACAATCTTTTGTATTTATTTTGTGAAAAAGTGCCCAGCAGCAGCAAAGCGTCTCCACACCATGACACATCCAGCTCTGTGCTTCTTAGCTGGGTGGTTTGTTTCCTGAAAACTCTGTTGCTTTATGCCAAAAATCTCTTCTTGTCATATTCACATAACTCACATAACTCAGTTCAGACAGCTCTGTCTATGGAGTCTATGTTTTTCTCTGTGAGCTAAAGCGTTGATACACACCTCCTAATGAACTTGCTAAGACAGGGAGTTGTTCTGACTGGCCTCCACTTTGAATTTATTTAATGTACAGTGGAACGGCTGGTTTCCAGTGTTTCTCAGGCATCTTCAAACCCCTGAGCAGATACTAGTGCAGGCTTCCTCCTGAGTAAATCACAGAGATCTTTGGATCCTAAAACAGTTTTTTGCTCTCACCTCAACAGTCAGGAGCACGCCACACTAGATGAAGTTTGAAAAGGGGAAATCTCCTTCTAAATGATATTTTCTTCAGTTTAGGTTTCCTAACATTACTTGAATTTTTCGGCATTGTTTAAATTGATGTTTTGAATATATGTAGGTTAAAAGCTCTGAGGTCGTGAGGATCATTCTACAAAGACGCCAGATGATTTGGGGAAGGTTATGATTTTTCCTGTAATATATCTAAAAGAAGCAGGTCACGTATTTGTATTCCGTTTAAAATGGCTGCTAATTCAGTCTAAATTGGAAATAAGTCTATTCCCCAACATAGGAATTGTATTGTTGTGTAACAAATGTCCTGTGATAAATAAGAGATCGGTGGGCTTGTTTTGATGTTACAAACTTACATTGTTTCTATGATTTGTGTCTGTTTTTCTTTTTATCTTCCACCCTCCTTTTAGCAATTATGAAAATGTATCTCGATAACACATTTTAAGTTCCTGTATTCTCAGTATGTGCAGATGTGAACAAGACGTTTCTATTTAAGCCACTGGCTTTCTATATAATGTATGCTCTTTATACGCTGTTCAGCGGTACTGGGACATAATACGGACTCATTCTGTGCTCATGTTTAATTCAGAAACACTTGGCGGAGTCCTGAAGACGGGGCAGAATTATGACATCAGTTTGTGCAGAAATGAATACACATTTAGTTTAGTGATTTCAAGTTTCCACGAGGCTCAGGCCGCGCTTCTGTAAGTGCATGTGTACGTGGAAATGCCAGTCTGACTAAACGGCACCGAACAACATCCCAAACTTGCTGTTGTCTTCAGGCAGGAGGTGCAGGAACATGGCGGCCTCCTGTGACGAAGTCGTAACAAGTGAAATGATTCTCCATATTGTCCTTTTCAGCTTGTAATTAAGCCTCCCACCATTACCCAGCAGGTGTGTCTGTAAAAGTATCACCCACCCGCTGGCATTAGAGCACAGTCTGAAGAAGCTGAATGTACCTCAGAGCCTAAAGGAGATGTACAGAATACATGATAAAGCCAAAGTTCCTTATTCTCCTCACTGAGGAGGAAACAACAAAGGGTTGATGTCACTTTTAGGTAGAGTGCAGTCTATAGAGAACCAGCTGACACCAGGAGGGCAGTACCTTTAAATCTAACTTTCAATGATGAATTAAAACAACGGCAATAATAATGTGAGGTATGAAATACTTTGTATTTTTGGAATAATCTTTTTAGAGAGTAAGACTGAATTATTTGGACATAAAAACAGAAAATATCTCTCTGCTGAAGATGAAGTGTGGTTTAAACTTTCCTCTGACTGATGTCAGGAGCTAGTATAAGAAGAAGCTTCCTAAGACTGGACAATATGGCTGAAATGCATACCACAATGTAAGGGTTTGCTATCAGTCGACATTGATAATTATTGATTAGTTACAATTTTTTTGTTTTAAATATCTGAAATACTTCCAAGATATTTAAGATATTTTCTGTTTAATCCGCCGTTTCTTCTTGAGCTGTTTTTTTTTTAATTTTTGAGGAGTTATGAAGCACTGAAAACTTAAACTGCACTAAAAGGCTTATGGACTTATTGACTGTACATGTTTAGACCTAATTAGGTCAGATTTGACCAATAAGCCGGAGACAGTATGTTTTTTTATTTTTATTTTAACACTTTGCCACACGTACAAACTTATTCGTATTCTATGATACAACAGCACAAATTAGCAAAGTATAAAAGTACAACAAAGTAGCACATAATTGTGAAATGGAAGGAATAAATAAGATGGTATTGTAATGTTTTCAAAAATAAAAATCTGAAATGTTTCATTCATTTTGTTCTGCAGTTACACAAACTGAGAAGAAAACTACAAAAATCCACAGGTACGTTTTTTCCTTCCATGTCCATCATAGTTTTACTTTGTGCAGGTCTGTTACATAAAACCCCGCAAAATAAATCAAAGTTTGTGTGTTTAATGTATGAAAAGAAGTTTGAAAATGACACAAATCTTAACTATAAATAAGACTGAAACTTGTGGTATGTAAAATCGAACTTGTCGATGCTGTAAAGTCGCTGCAGGCCGGAGTCGCCTCCAGTCCAAATCCTCATTGCACAGTCATTTCTGCCGAGCACCAGACCATTTTAGCTGCGCTTATTCATCAGCATATTGTGCAGCAGGTTTGATTGTCCATTTATACTGAGCAGTTTGGGCGACATTCTTCCTCCTGCTATCAGCGCTGGAGCAGTCCTGCATACGCAGCACACAGCCAGCTTTCTTTTATCTATTTATTTAGTTTTATTTTTCTTTCTTTCTTTCTCTCCTTCTTTCTTTCTTTTTTTTTGCAACACAGTGTCTGCCACCGCTAACTCCGAGCACATCCATTTAAACCAAATCCATCTTTCCTAAAATGCAAACCCCAAAACCACCATCAACGATAAAAACATAAAAATAACGGGCCCCATTGTTTGCTTTTTTGGAAACCTAGACGTCTTTCCTAGCTCATCTTAAACTCCATGCAGTGCTTTCCCTCTCCGTTCCTGCTGTGATTAATATGCATCACGTGGCCTCATTTTGTGTCTGTGTCACAAAAGTAAACCGCTGGTTCGAATCAACAATCACACACGGAAATTATTGATCTTCGTCATACTCACTTTCTCCGTCCCGTTTGTGTCAAAGCAGGCGGCTCCGGATGGATCTGCCAGTCACCGGCAGTGAGCTGTGACAGAGCTTTTAATATTCATGCATCTTTCTGTAATGAGCCAGTCAAGTCAAATGCCAGAGTTTTGCCGAACAGGTAGAATCCCACCTGTGATAAACATCCAAATGGGAGAACACAAACAGACATGAATAAGGATGTTTGTTTGGTAGGATTCCTGTGCATCGCTTATATCGACACCTGCAGAACAAGAGCCTCCAGTTGGAGAGAGTCTGAAGAAAGAAGAAGCAGCAGCAGCAGCAGCTGGGAACTGGGTCAAGACAGACAAAATACAGGTTTGTATGATCCAAATCATATGAGTCAATTCCCAATCAGGGAGATAAGGAGTCTGCCTGTCGGAATACTGCAGCATCTATAATCTGCTGATAAGCCACTTTATCAGGCCCAGCACACTATCCTGTTCTATTATCTGCACCTTTCCATCATGTCTCCTATTGATTTACAGAAACAAAGAGCTGGAGTGAAGTTTGTTCCCCTTCCTTGATGATGACAGAAAGCTTAGAGGAGGGTTGGAGCGGCTCCATCACAGCTGGGTGAACAGGTGGAGGGAGGACGGCCTGGAGAAGGTCCAGCACAGAGGACCTGGGCTGCAGGCGGCCCGAGGGACGCTGCCGCAGAACTGACCACAGAAGGCGACCACTAGTCTGCTTCTTATTGATGCACATTTAACTTTTATCAGAGGAAAATGTCTCGTAAAGTTGTGGTTGTGCAGATTCCATACAAAAGTGAATAATATACAGATCCGGCACAAACAGAAGGTAACATACCAAGTATTTGTTTCTGAGGAACAGAAGCTGGTGAAAAATCCACAATTCAGTTTCTGAGTGAGAAATTAAAAATATTATCCAAGACATTTTTGTTGCATAAATGTTATGTTCTACAAAGCCAACGGGAAGAAGACTGGGTGTTTAATACCCGTCATGAGGAGGGAAAGCCGCTGAGCATTGTGTTGCATTGTGTTACGTTCTTCTTGCATTGATGGAATATTGAATGGAAGGAAACGATGCACAAGCAACAGGGAAAATTGCTTAAGAGGATTGTGGGTCAAATTAATGTGTGAGCGATTCACAAGGTGTGAACAGCAGCTGGAGTCAATTTTCCAGAAGCCTCCACAAACACGTGCGACAGTTACAGACATGAAAATTTCTTGAACCAAGAGATGACATTAGAACCTTCTTTCCTGGACTGAAACATAAAACATTTCAACCCTCATGGTGAACTTCAAAATCAAGACATTTGAGTTCTCAATCCAAGAATCTAATAGATTGAAGTCTTTGATCCGAAGTCGATCAGATAAAATGTTTATCTGCACGTTTGACAGTTTGTGTCCCGTTTATTCAGAGTTCAATCATGGATCTGTACAATTTGTACCTCACAATACTCACTGTGATTTTCTTCTATTATTTAAAATGTTAGCACTTCAACAATGACCACATACTGGTAGACATTTTTGGCACATTGTAAAAAAAATAAATCTGTAATATATGGTAAAACAGCAGCAGCAATGGTTGCCAGTATTTATATTCCTGCAATTATTTTACTATAAATTTGAATTTAAAAAAAATTTTTTTTACTGTGCACACCTGCTCAGGTTTACATGAGGGGACCTGAGCTGACTCATTGTCTCAAAAGTAAAAAAGGCGCACTGATGTTTGGTTGAGCCACATTCTGCCAAACCTGTGTATTAGTCAATATAGTGATTTCTGCAGTTAAAACAGAATATCAGCACATAATGATCAAACTGAGCATTCCTCTTCAGAGACCGAACAAACAAAACAGGGCCAATGTTACCTCAGTGGTTCTGAAATAGCACCTGCAACTAATTACGTTAATGAGCTACATAATTTTGGCATTGATGGAGTTTGAAGACTTGGTTGCATTATTTTCCCTCCGGCTAAGTAGGATAGAATTTACATTTTGGTTAGTTAAAGTCATCGATGGTGCCAGCTTTAATAAGCTGAAAAAAACACATCTCACCATTCATTTAGAAATTAACAGAAACTGGGCCTGTGGTTGTTGTGCTCCTCCTCAGTGATGGTCAGACAAATTTCCTGAAACAGTCGTGGTTATCTAATCTTGTTTATTCACTGTTTCATAGTTCTGTATGTGAAGTATAAAAAGGATGAAAAGTGTATTCTGTTTCCATTAAGCTTTGATGTACAATGTAAAAATAACAACAAAGTGGAGAGTGCAACCAGCAGGATAAAGGACGAACATCGTCGTCTGACATCGTCGCCCAAATAAACTGCAGCTGTCCAAAAACTGGCACCGGAGCCGAGCAAGATGGCGGCGTAAGTGGTCGTTCTTTGCAAGCTCTCCCGAGATTGTCTGGATAAGGAGCTATTATTGCTGCTTTAACGCAGGGAAGTATTTATTCCGAGACCTTCGTTAAATATTGTGCTTAAAAAAGACGTCCTGAAAATTTCGAATGGCTGCAAGTGGTAAGCGCAAATCTGTCAGCACGGAAAATACACCAACTAAGATGTCGGCTAAAAGTCACAAATCGACGGAAGACCATGACTTCGCCGAAAACATCATAGCAACTTTAAAGTTGACAATAAACGAGAGAGCGGACGGTCTGCAAGCTAGCATAAATGATCTCAAAGATTCTGTGGACTACATCCACGCTGAAATGAAAGAAATGCAAGAGAAGATGACAGAAACGTCAGGAGAGTTGAGAAATCAGAAAAAAGATGTTGCAAATGGAAAATGAGCTGCTCGAACTTTCACGTTATAAAAGAAGATGGGACTTGCGGCTTTCGGGAATAGATGAAGAAGAAAGAGAAGATATTCGTAGCAAGGTTATTTCCAGTGGTGGGAATTGTACTTAAGTACAATTTTCGTGTCTCTGTACTTTACTTAAGTAGATTTAATAATGGTTCTACTTTTACTTCACTACATTTTACAGTAAGTATCTGTACTTTCTACTTCATTACATTTCTACTAAACT